>CM052194.1:15753391-15769007 GCA_028455805.1 Lasioglossum figueresi
GCTCGATGCTACTCGTTATTCCCTAAAAGTACTAAATCGCATATGGCCAACGATCATTAGTTTAGATTATATTTTCTTTCTTCTATGTAGACGCGTAGTGGTCGTACGAAGGTCAATTTTGTGTTTTTAAATGGATCGTATATATTTTTTAATGCACTGTTCGATGCTACTCGTTATTCCCTAAAAGTACTAAATCGCTTATGGCAAACAATCATTAGTTTTGATTAATTTTCTTTTTTCTATGTGGATCCGTAGTGGTCGTACGAAGGTCAATTTTGTGTTTTTAAATGGAATCGTATAATTTCTAATGCACTGCTCGATGCTACTCGTTATTCCCTAAAAGTACTAAATCGCTTATGGCAAACAATCATTAGTTTTGATTAATTTTCTTTTTTCTATGTGGATCCGTAGTGGTCGTACGAAGGTCAATTTTGTGTTTTTAAATGGAATCGTATAATTTTTAATGCACTGCTCGATGCTACTCGTTATTCCCTAAAAGTACTAAATCGCTTATGGCAAACAATCATTAGCTTAGATTATATTTTCTTTCTTCTATGTGGACGCGTAGTGGTCGTACGAAGATCAATTTTGTGTTTTTAAATGGAATCGTATAATTTCTAATGCACTGCTCGATGCTACTCGTTATTCCCTAAAAGTACTAAATCGCTTGTGGCAAACAATCATTATTTTGATTAATTTTCTTTTTTCTATGTGGACCCGTAGTGGTCGTACGAAGGTCAATTTTGTGTTTTTAAATCGAATCGTGTATTTTTTAATGTACTGTACGATGTTATTCGTTATTCCCTAAAAGTACTAAATTGTTTATGGCGTAAACTCATTGGTTTAGATGATATTTTAATTTTATTTAACTATTCGAATAACTCTGAATAAGAAAGTAGAATCTTCAGGCTTTAAAGCGAGTCTTTCGATTGTTTTCCTCAAGAATAAGAACGTTCAAATACTATTTTGTATCCGCTGTATCCTTTCTACGAGCCATCGGTTCCGTAAGAGGCAGTATGATACTGAGAATATAGGGGAAATTATTGCCGAAAGAGAGTCGGGTGTTTACCATTCCGTCAGATATAGTACCCTATCGAAATCCGAGGAGGCCTGCAACGTTGCGTTAGAAGGCAACGGCGCGGTATAGCATGAAGGGTGATAATGTTGTGGAAAATACGTTCTACGAAGGACCTGCCCCTGAAGTATAGTCAATACTGCAGCCAACGATGCCTACCGCAGCACTGTTTCCCCTTATCCGCCGAATTCTCCCCCACAGCTTCCGCCCCTGAATGAAAGAGAAAGCGAGGAAGAGGAAAAGACGAGATTTGCGTGAATCCCGAATCCCGACAATAATTGCCGAAGGGTAGAGAAAATGCAGAGAAAGGGTTCCACTGATGAAAATTTCGAACTGAAAGTGCAGACGCTGCGGTCCCCCCTGAAAGAATGGCAAATATCTTTCTACCACCCAGAGACAATTCCTGTAGTCGAATGGATCACTCCACCTTCAAATAGCAATAATACAACCTGATGTCCAAACAATCTAAATCTCGACGACTGATCGCTCGGCTAACATCACTTTTTTTCTTTTGACATTGTACTTTCAATACTTCTAATTGCTTAGTACTGATGATAAACTTTGGTTATAACTATTACAAATGATTAAAATTATTCTGGCTAGTAGTGACCATTAAAAATTACCAGAATTTTTTTGGTTATCAGTAACCATTATCAACAACCGAAATTTTTCTTGGTTACCGCATAACGTGTCTGTTATTTAATTTTTAAAGTGAAAGAGCAATTGATTTAATCAATTTAGATACTGCTTCTCGTACGTAATAATTTCTTTATCTCTTTTAAGAGAATCTATTAAATGGAAGTAGATTCTCTTTCCGCGGATGAAGAATCCTGGTCAAATGCAGTTGCAATTACAAAGAAAAACTTATCAGCATCAAATTGATGACCTACTAGAAAAGAGTATATAGCATCTCGTGTGCACGTTAACATGGAAAGAGAATTTTCAGCCCTTAGATTAATATTGCAAGACAAGAAACGAATTGAGAGAGAGAAGACGAATTGGAAGTATTTAAATGGAATACTTGTGGGACCTATGTGTAAAAAATCTGCAATGTAGTGTTAATTTCGCAGATTCTAATTGGCGAGCTTGAATCGTTCGAGTCTCGAGTTCAAAAGAATTTCACGAACACTCGACCCCTGAGGTCGTTAAATTGAATGAGACGAAAGGGTTGCGCGAACCATGCTCGGGACACGTGTCGATCTGGTGGATTTTAGGACGCGTCGTGTCGTCGCTCCACGAACGCGTGAAGCGCGAGAATCGGTGCCACGAGGACGCGGGAAACGGTGACGAAATCGAACACGGAGACATTATGCTCGTGGCGATGATACGACCGACCAAGGAATCGACGAGACGGGGGAGGATTTCACGATTCGCGCGGGAATCGAACGAGTAAACAACAAGCACTATAGCCCGCGGCGACGCCCGCGCCCGGTCCAGCTGGGGGGTGCTCTATTCAATTTCGTCAGCCCCGAAAATTTCACAACTTAACCCAATTTTCACCAAATTCGTTTGAGACTCTAAGTGCTCCGCTAAACAAAGTGTATATGTGTAAATCAATATGGTCAGCGAGTATTTTCCCGTATTTTCCCGTATTTTCCCGTATTTTCCAATTTAAAATTGGAGTTATAACTGGGCTGTGGATTTTACGCATTTAGAATAAACATGTAAGTTATAAATATTAGTAGAATTCAAGAATGTTACTTTCGACTTGTTCAAATTATTGAAAGAAGAAACAAATTCTCGTTCAGCTTTCGTTTAGAAAAGTCTGACTTGGAGAAATATTCATTTTACATCAAAATCCGCAGGCTAATTGCGATATTTCACTCTGGAAAAATTCATTCTCAATGGAAAGCCTGCAGGAAATCTTTGTATACTGGAATGATGATCAGATTGCGGATCTTTATGAAAAATAAAAATTGTCTACATTAATTGCAAGAAGTTAGAACTAAGTAAAAGTTTCTTTGATTTTTAAACCTTAAGCATTAAGCAACTTAATGGTGTCTGTAACTTTTTGACGTGTTCGTTTATCTAATTCGTTCGTATACGACATTATTGACCTTCAAGATCGCACAAGGTCAGAAATGGGGCGGCCCTTCAAGAAGCCAATTGTCTCAAATTGCATTTTCCATGTTTGCCATAAATGCATCAAATCCGCCGAGGGATTTTATCCCATTTTTCATCAGAGATTTTTCACCCGAAAAACCGTGACAGCCAAATGTATCTGCCGTCAGGTACCGTTACGCGTACTGCACACGCATGTATATCCGAACGCGTGCACGTAGCACGTGCATGCGCTGCATAAGATTAGAAACAAAGGAAACGAGAAGTGTACACGCATTGTAAATGTACATAACGGTGAGTCGACACACGGGCAGATACGTGCCCGCGTAAATATTCATTTAGTGAAATGGACGGCTAATTAGGGAACACCGAAATTAGCAGATATGTAGTAGATCATTCCAATTTCCGGTTTTGGTAGCCTCTTTCAACCCCTTCCCGTACTTAGAAACATAAACTGTATACATCGACAGTACACTATTGTATAATATTTTTCAACTAATTACGCAAGACTATGACGAAAGGTATAACGAAAAGTTCTACCTCACCCCAGTCCATAAAATCGTAACAATGTAAACTGAAAAACAAGATGCACTGTTCACAAGACTCCCGCCGAAATCCCAACTTCGAACAAGTGCAGTTAACCCTGTTAGAGCACGGTTTCGATATAACGGTGCAAAAATTGCTACAGTTTTATGACGGAGTATTTTTTAGAAAATTTCCAAATCGCACGAGATCTAGTATCTTTTGACTACCTTCGTATAACACGAATGATTTCATCACACTGTTTCGTTGACATAAAGATAGAGTTCACCTTCTGAGCATGATAATACTGATTCTGTGCGTCGCTGATTTCCCCGGAAACCAATACAGTGGTATTAACCCTCATGCGTCCCTCGTGTCAATTTGACACAGTTTTCCCGAAATAAATTAAACTGTTCTGTTATTCGTAGGTAGATTCGAAGTCTTAATTTTTTAAATCTTTTACCACTGTGTCAATTCGACACCGAGGGACAGATTCAGTTCGTGAAGTGAGTAATTGTTTCGATACAACACGGAACATATTCCCATGATTTGGTTCGACTTATTTCGAAATATAGAAACATTCGGTTCAACGTAGAACGAGTTACCCTAGAGGGTAGAGAGTAGAGCGAAACCGAGCAAACATTACGCAACTGCGTAACCCATCCCCGTATCACAGGCCAACCATCAAGGCTCACTGGCAGCCGACCAAAAAATGGTTCATGCCCTAGCTGGGTGCCGAGCATCCCTTAGAGATCGGTTCGAATCGCGTGATCGTCGACGTACAATCTCCCGAAGAAGGTCAATCGTGAGAAATCCTGACCGGCGCGGCGCACTGATCATTGACACTTCGATCCCCCATGCAAACCCGCCAACAACAGATCGATCATCGGTGATCGCACACAAACGACATCCACGAATCCACCATTTGAATCATGGTGATTCTTAAGAAGAGAAAATCTCGCGATAGAGAATAAACAGGTGAGAACACGGTGTACCTGGCGGATGAAGCCACCATGGATTGACCAGGGATGGTTGTTGGTTGCCGTGGCCCTCGCCGACAGGGGCGTACATCCTCTACCGACTACGTCACGCCCGTCACTGCCGCCCCGTGCGGCTGCACCCCCGACTGCCTTCAACCCATAACCCACCGCTCCTCCCGGGATTCCTGTCACTTCCCCTTCCTCCACGTACGCAAGAGGCTTGCAAGGTTACCGTCGAATCCCCTCCCCGCCCCTCGACCGTTCCGGTAACAGAGCAAAACCACCCCCGCCACCTCAGCCACCATCCGCCCCCGCCACGGCCACCTCGAGCGCGTTCAAGGTGGAGGAACAGCCGCCTCCACCGTCGAGCACAACGCACAACCACCACCCCCAAAACTCGGTTTTCCTACGCAGCCAGCCGGCCAGCCGTAGCCATCACTTTCGCTGGAAAGTCCTCCGGCCGTTACGAGGGCGGCCTCGACCAGGGCTGACGTTGCAAAGGACGAGCTCGATGAACTTTTTCCTCTCCTCTTCCTCTTTTTTTTCTCCTTTCCTCTCCACTCTCTCTCTCTCTATCTCTCTCTCTCCTCTTCTTTTACCCATCCCATCCCACTCACCCCGCCGGGCCCTTTTTTTTTGGCTTTTTGCGTGTACCTTCTCTTCTGCAAGCGCACCAGCCAGCCATCGCGCCCGCTCTCACCGACACAGGCTCTCTCTGCTCTTTCTCTGAATCGATAAGATAATTTGACTAGCGCGCCGCACTGCCCGACGAAAAAGAGGATGGGACGCGGAACGACGAGCACAGGATCGACGAAATACACACCGTTGCTATGCAATCGGCGACGAGGCTTTTGTTCGACGGATCCCCCGGCACCGACAGCGAAAATTTCGCTTTCGGTCGATGGATCGAAGCCATAATTTCCCGGCTTCCCGCCTCACAATGCAACCGCTTCATTCAAAAACTGGTGAAACATCCGTGGAAACGATACTACACAAATTTGCTCAAAGGGTGTCGCTGTTACAACAGTATTTGACTAACACGATTTTTTTGCTAATTATCGACTAATGGAGGCATACGAAGAATGGCTTACTGCAGTCTGGAACTGATTTTTTGGAAAGCCGTAGAATTGCATTTAAGTTTATAAAGAAAATTATTCTTTTCAAAAATTTGTTTACGCTGAAAGATTCGCCATTCAAAGACGCACAAATTGGATCTTGAAAGTTTCGTCTAGGCCTAGCAATTTCCGAGATATTCAATAACATAGATCTTTCAACCCCCAACTTTGAGGGTTTTCTTTACAGTTACATATTTACTTTACATACTTTCTGTATGACCACATTTATTTTAATACTTAAATATTGATTTCAAACGATTCAAAGATTTCATCTACAAAGAAACTTTGTTAAAATCTTCATCGCAGAGTCTTCGTTATCTTCATCAAAGGGTTAATACGAAGGTCGGCAGCTAAAGAAAAAATACGGGTTAAATACATTTTTGAGTTCTACGCGATGAAGACATTTCGAACGAGCTCCGTGCTGGAACCAATGGTTGAATGGTCGCGTCGAGTGGGAAAGGTGTTCGAAATCTGCTTAGCGCGTTTAATGTATGCCGATGTCGCCGAGATACGTTCGCAGCTATTTTTCAGCCGTTCACCGTTGGACACCGTTGCACGGGATGCGTGCTCGGACCATGATCTGGTAGTCAGATTAAGCAGGTGACACCATGCATTTGGTTCACGGCTGGACAGGCGCTCGCGTAAACATATTAATAACGGGACGCCGTTGTTACTCGTAGGGCTATTGTGTCCGCGATAAGAAATAGTAAATGAAAAATTTCCTGCCGGGATGATACCTCGAGTGGCGTACTAGCTGGCTTATTTGCATAACCGTTTTCTTTTACAAGCATTACAATATGAACACATAGTCCTCGGAGGGTTTAAACCCCTAAGAGACCTCTGCTCAAAGAGACTTGTAACTTTTCGAAGTTACCTCGACAATGGAAAATAAAGTGACAAACTGGCAAGCACAGTATAGCAAAACATTATAAGTGTACGTGCAGGGTGAGCCAGTGAGAATTATTATCTGAAATAACTCGGTACCGTTTCAAGGGGTCGAACGAGTACAATTATTAATTTGTTCTATTATCTATTTTCTTCTAAGATTTCGTTTTTTACCTACAATTTGGTAACCTTGGGTTGATCTTGGCAAAAGGTTTGGATAAACTCGACGTCGCCTAAAAGTCAATTTTTTTATCTGTATCTATAACGAAACTGTTTCGTACGTCTACGTCAATTTTAATCGGCCGAATAATTGCCTTTTACTTTCTTGAAAATTTTTAAACGAGTTCCTCTAACATGCCAAATAACCTCAACTCGCGTGTTCGAATGAAAAAAAAGAAACTATGCGATTTTTAAATGTGATCGAATACTTTCTGCCAGGGGTTGTAATAATAAAATTTCGCGAACGATTAGAACGAATGTCGAACGCGCGCGCCACGGCTACCCTTTTCGCATAACTGGGATCGCTAGATAATTAAGGCAATGCCGGGCATCCCGGTATTCCGATAGCCCCAGCCCCGGAAAAATTCGTTGGGCGAAGCCGCAGGGTGCATCGTCGGTGGTACGAATCCGATATAAAATTTCACGGGGACAGTGTAAAGCCTCGTACGGGGAATTCCTCGCGCGCTAGGTACGTTCCTGAAGGTAGCAGAACCCGTGGCTGGAGGGGAGAACAACCTTGCAAGCTCTCACACCCCTCGGTATGCGTAGCTGCGTCGGTGGTGGTAGGGTCTGAAATTTTGGAGGTTGGCAGAATCGGGTGAGCACGGAGGGGATCGAAGGGCGAAAAGCGAGAGGGAAACCAAACGGGGAGTACGCGGGGGAGGGAAAGATGTCCTTGGGGGCGGTGGGATGAAAGGGAGCGGTCTGAAGGGAGCCAGGCAACCTGCACCCGGCAACAGCCCCCGACCTCGGAAGAACTAATCATTAACCTCCTTTCACCCTCCCAAACACCGCTCTAACTCGACCACCTTCGCTTCACTTTCACCTGTGCCTCCTCTTCCCTTCCTTTCTCTGCCCTCCACCCACACACGATGACTCCCCTACTACGGATCGCCCACGTTTTACGCGGTTACGATAACCCGGCCCGCCCCCGCTTTCGTCGCTTTTTCACGGTGCTCGATCCGATTTCGTTAGTGTACGCCCACCCTCTCTTGACCACCTTCTCAAATGCACATTTTCCTATCCTTATTTTCTTTGGTCTATCATGCGGTGCACCTTGCTTTCTTCGAAAAGCGTTTCTTCTATCTACAGTACTATGCAAAAGTCTTAGGCCATCGTGTCAAAGAGTGACCTAAAAAAAACTAAGCTATTAGGTTGGAGGGAAAGTTCTGTCGTATTTTAAATAAACAGGTAATTTTGCTGGTAAATCAAAAACACATGTTGACAGTGAATCATTGCGGAACCCAACAAGTTGTTACAAATAATGGAAATTATATCATTGAATAATATTAAACATATATTTTTATTTTTAAACTTTCCCACCAATCTAATATATTTGTGCATTTCATCCCTTGTTTTCATTCGCTGTCATATTGGAGATTTATCTGTTTCGATCCCCCTCGCAGACCTACAATGAACGCGCACAACTATTTTGCACAGGAAGAAGATTCAGACAGAAGAATAATTAAAAATACACGTCACGATAGTTTCTAAATTAGGAGTAGAGGATGTGACCGATGAATTGTCAGAGCAAAATCAACGACATTACGCCACTACTACAATTGCATAGCTTCATCCACGAACCATGCTGCTATGGTGTTCAGCCAGCAAGCTGCGTTTCAACACAGACTCTTTTAAATCGTTCTACTATAATGCAGAGACGTGCTTCCGAACCACTTAGCAAATTTAATTCAGGGCGTTTTCAATTGACGGTGGCTCGAGACTAGACTGTACTTGAAAAATCTTGAAATCTCGAAGACGAGCAACGTTTTCACATTTGTATCTCTTGAGAACATCGGAGCCATTCAGAACGAGAAATAATAGCGAAGTCGTTATTATTGTTGCATCTTCGAGAAGTCCTGTTTTGATTCTGGTTAGTCGTCCTACCGCTTTGGACACGAACAGAATTTATTACTTCCTTCTTATTGAAGGAAGAGAAATGGATGCACGATCGAAACTACTTTCAAACTAGTTTCGACTAGGAGTTTCGTCCCAGGAATTCACGGAGGGTTGAAGAGCCGTAACCAACCCTGTTGCTGGCTTCCATATGTATAGCCACGTTAAAGGTTGCACCCTGTGCAACCCTCCAAAACTTGAAGGCTGTGGCGTAGAAATAAATGCAAGCAGATAGATCAATAATCGGCGCAAACGCATTATTATGTCCTTTCTTCGACGTTGCAATGCGACAGAGATACCGATAGAAAACAAAAGAGAACCTCAAATCAGGGAAACGACACGTCAGATATTTTTTTATTCAATAAAATAATTTAATTTCTACTGTAATCATTAGACTGCGGAATTTTATGAAAAATAAAAGTTCAGAGCATTAATTGCAGAGCAAAAATTGTTTTCTTGCTTTAATATTTCTAATAATTTGGAGGTAACGTTCTACAATTCTTTTAATATTTCTCCTGTTTTGAGTGATTATTACATAAAAGAAGAATTTTAAACTCCCTTTTGGTACAATACAATATCCTATTAATCAATATTAAAGATTGAATCAAAAGCGGAATAAGCAAATGAACGTTACAAATTGTTTCATTCTGAAATGCTATGTTACAAGCCGAAGATTTCGAAGAAGGTAAAATAGACCGTAGGTAAAAAAAAAACACAAGGTAGTCGACCATAAACGCGTGTTAGCCGAAGAATTATAGTGAATAGCAGGCGGGGATCGGGTAAAAGGGAAAAATATAACGACGGCAGGATCATTAAGCGGCCATTCCCTTAAATAATTCAATGGTCAGACGAGAGAACGATTGCCGCTCGAACAGATATTTGAGCGTGTAATCAATGGAACCTGGTATTTGAGCGTGCACACACCGAGTTATTCTGTTTTGTACGGATACGAGGCAAGTTTATCTGTCGTTGTATCTTGATTTACACATTGAGTTTCGAGTTGATAGGATCTACGCGATAGGGGGTGGTAAAGTAAAACGCCGCGAAAATTCGTTAGACAAAATCGTTACCGACAAAAATTGAATTGGAGAGGAAAATATAATACAGTTTAATATCGAAATAAATCACTTGAAAAATAATTTGGCTGCATGTCTTTTGAGATACTCGAATGTTAGTTGATTTGACCAGGAAAATAATTTTGTCGGTATTATCCGATAATTTGAATTTCAATTAAAATTCAAATAATTTTCCATTCGATCTAATCATGCCTACCCTCCAACATCTGCATGAAATAATACGCAGCGAAGGGTGTCGATGTAAACTGGACTGAAACCTGAGAGTCCGGTTAGCTGATCAAATTTTGAAGAAGAATTTCACAATTATCTCTTTTATCTTACACGAATTCTGTTATCCGAACAACCCTGACGTGTTCGGATGGTTCATCGCGGATGGATGATCCGAGAAGGGACAACTATGATCCGCGAAGAGGAAAGAGGAACGGTAACTCGCATTGCACAGGAATAAAAATTTCCCAAGAGGCGGTTCGACTGCACCTTAAACGGAATAATGAATCGTCGAAGAAGGGATGCTCGCGAGAAGGGAGGGGAAAAAGTGAGAAAGAGAGAAGACGAGAAAGAGAAGGATGGTGAAAGGAAAAAGGGAAAGAGAGAGAGGAAGAGAGAAGGATATCGGCCGTGGGCACGCTCATGCGAAGGTCGAGTCGGTGGCTGAAGGGTGCCCGGGGCAGCCGAAATGGGGGACAAGCGGGGCAAGATGCAACGCACATCTATTGATTCTCCTTCAGCGCGAAGGCCCGTGTGTCCCACTCACTTTCGGAAGCACCACGCACTCGCGCTTCCCCGACGTTGCCGCCGTCCTATACCCACGCTACTGGAAATATTAGGTTGTTTCTCGTGGAACACGCGTTCAGAAGCACTAATTTTCATCTTGACGGATTGTCCTTTCATTTTGGTCCCGCATCAACGCCGACTGCCGAACAATCATCCCCCAAAAATCTCGCAAAAGTAATTTAATCAGCCTCATTAAAATTGCAGAGTTGAAGCTTATCGCGGGGCGTAGACGCGTAGAGTACAATGCAATTTAAAAAATTTGACCTTGAAATTCAGAGTCGAGAAACAATTTCGCGGCAACTTTCTTTTATATTATATTTTTTATATTATATTAACCCCTGGCCGTAAAGTTTTCTTTACAGCTACAGTGATTTAAACGTCCTTATCCCGAAAAATATATATTTTTTGTATGGCTACATTTATTCTAAATATTGATTACAAAGATTAAATTTTTTTCATCTAAACGAAATCGCGGCATATTTACATTTGTTAGACTTAGTTAAAAAATCTTCATCACGAGTGTGACTCGTTAAAATACGGCAAGGGTTAATATTCTTGAAGTCTTTTAAGCGTTTCAGTGCATAAGATCCGGAGTCTATACATCACAAAAACGCTGTAGATGTCCAATCTGTACAAAACAATTTTATAATAACGAGGGCACGATTTAACCGCGATATCGATCAACTCAAATAAACGGATATTAAAAATGTCGCAATATTTTCATTCTTATTGCAGTCACACATTATTTAGATCAACTAACAGGCAGACGAAATAGACAATATTAATAGTAAATTATTTTTTGATATTCTACGGATCTGGATGCATTGTTCCGGACGAAGGAGACTTGTTCGGAACGGAAGAGATTCTGAAAATCCGTAGAACGTGTTCCGCAATTAACGAATAATAATAGCAATCATTAGAACGATTTTAGTTGGAATAGCATGAAGGACGGTCGGGGACACGTGGCCTAATCATGTGCTCTCGCACACGCACACCACCGACCGAGTGCGTCCCGTGAATGCAGGCCACGAAACGGCCTCTCTTTTCTCCGTCTCTCTCTCTCTCTCTTTCTCTCTCTCTTTCTCTCTCTCCTTCGGGAAGATGAAGATGAAGAGGAAAGAAGAGAGAAGAGAGATGAGGGGGAACTGGATTTTGCAACCTCCCTTCCGTGCATTCCTACTGTGAATTTCCTTAGCCGGCTGCATAAAGAATTAGAACGCCGGTACACGCGCGCAATAGCTACCCATAGGCGCGTACAAAGAATGAACCGAAAAAAAAGGAAAAGGAACGGGGACGTGTGTATACAGGAGTGATGAGAGGGGGGGGGAGGAAGCTCGCGTTCAAAAGCTTTTGCACTTGCAACTTCGCTCGTACATTTGAAATTCTATGGGACAGCCATCGGCTTGGCAAACAGTAAACCAGATCGCGAACAGATATTCATTATTTTGAATAACAAAGTGTACGGAAACAAAAGGAAAAAGAAAAAGGAAACACACTTTGTCGCCTCCGTTCGAATGTTGCCGGCAGGGTAATTAACTCGCGCGCAACCGAACCGACGCGACGCGGGAAAAACGAACTTTCTGGAGTCATTAGCCGGTTACATTAACTGTCCGAAAAAGAGAAATTCGTTTGGCGGTATACAGCAGAAATGTGATATTCCCCCAAGAAATTATAATATCATAAATTGTCGAGATACTTACTGGTTTGCAATAATTTAATGTGGTATTAATCCTCTATATGCTTCACGAAATATTATGTTAATAATAATATTATTTTGTTGACTGCGAATCTTTATGCATTTATAGGAAAATTGAGTAAAATTTTAAATATTCAAGATATCAATATACGATGTCTCATCTATTAAAATTATTAAGGGAGAAAATAGCATTCAATTTGGTTTCTATTTCTTGCAATCGACGCAGACAATTTTTATTTTGCATAAAGATCCGCTATTTATGATATACGACTATCAGTTAATTACGTATCTTTTGAAACAACATTTCTGAAAAATTTCGATCGGAGCGAACCCTCTGCACATACTTCGAAGCACGTACAGTGACTCCCATTAATATTCGAACACTCTCAAAAATCCCATAAAGATAAGAGCTTAAGGGTTGCGAGTGAGAGATTACTTTCAAGGGCATGGCAAATTTTGAGTCGGAAGACGGGATTCAATCCAAAAATAAATAAAAATAATACGCAGAATAAATGGTAAAAAATAATATTTTTTAACTGAAATAATTTTTAGTAGATGCTCTTATGTTTCCACTATAAACACTTTATAATTTAATGGAGAAAGGTTGACGCTTTATTTCGTACGTCTGTAAAATTTTTAGGATTTCGAAAAATGAATGACAAAATTACCGGTCCTTGAAAATAACTTCATTCTCCATATCACTAATATTATAATACGGTGATCTGTAGACAGCGGATCTTTATGCAAAATAAAAATTTTCTACCCGAATTGCAATAAACTAGAGTGAAAATTAATTTTCCTTCTTAATATATTTAATAGGTTGAAAATAGTACAGGTTTTGCACTCGAGATTCACCCGTTTGCAAATCAATCAAGTATTTTTAAGTAAGTATTTACAGCAACGATGTACATCAAATACTTCTTTAAACCTAATTATTAAAAGCAATTCATTAACTTTGTAATGTATGAAAACTGTGTGTAGTTATTTTCTGATTAATAAATTTGGAAAATGGAAGTACTTATGTATTTATTGAAACGTATCGAGTAGCGAGTCTTATGTTTCCCTCGCAGTAATGACACCGTTCATAAATATAAACGTAAATAAATAAATAATTAATTTCAAATATTCTTAATGGGTGAAATTGAATAGAAAATGTTGAATTTGATTTGCAATAAGGTGAAATTACAAAATGGTGAATTTGAAGTGAAAAACCTATGTAACGATATTTGAAAATTCTTCTAATATTTTTATAATAAACACATAAAATCCACTGTCTATTGATCTGTGATCTTACCAAATGTCACCAGTATGATCACCGATTTCGATTCTCGTTACGCAAACGAATCGATTCGCTCGTCCTAGCCAGTGCTCAAATGGATGCCACTACGTACTAAACCCGAACGACGGAATCCCGTAGCGTCGACTTCCGATATGCAAGGCTGTCCTTAGCATAGTGCCCGCTCCGAACAATTACGATCTCGCCTTTGTTTACAAGAATCGAAAGGCACACAAGTACTGTCACAAAAACTGCGTGTCCCTGTCTCGGGCATCCGTTAGCAGGATGCAAAGTGTGATTCGAATGTACAGAAGTCATCGCGACGCGGAACGTGCAGAAACACAAACATACATATACTGTTAAGGTTACAAAAACAATTTCCCCGAAGTTGCTAAGGATTAGTCGTGTACTATGTAAACACTTCACGACGCTCTTGCGATTCTACGCGGACGGCAAGTGTGTACAAACGAAATCCATTAAACAACACCACAGAATAAAATTCAACAATTTCATTGCATTTTTCTAATGAACCGGCGACAATATGCGGCAATACTTTTCTCCCTAACTGTACGTGCATTGACGTATGAATGCAGATTGTTTGAAAACAACGTAGTAAAATTAGTTGTAACTATTTAGACTACGGATTTTATGCATTTACGACAAAAATAGAGTAGATCAAGTTTAAAAGAATTAGAACATGTCAATATATCGTTTTTAATTGATTAACATTTTTAAAGCAACAAGCAACTCTCTATATAATCTGTATTTCTTGCAATTGGCACAAATGAAAATGTTTAGTTTCCACCGGAATAGCAACAAACCGGAGTGACATAGAAATGTATTTTCTCTCTTAATATATTCAATGGTTAGAAAATAATATAAACATTTCAATGTTTTAAATTACAGCTACTCATTTTTGTCGTAAATGCATAATGAATGAATGAATGAAAATGAAAAAAAAGTTATTGGAGAATTCTCTATTTGTACTTCCGGGTTTCGACATGACAATTTCATCTGAATAATACATCCAGTAACGTGCATAATTTCATATCGTTTAGAAGAAATGCAAGTAGAAAGAAAAATACAGGTGTAATAGAGTGTAATGAAACTTACGAAAATCGGTTTTCTTCGGAATCCGCCTCTTCTGTTTTGTATTAATTTGTTCGTAATACGTTGAGTGTCACCTTAATTTTCACCGGTAGTGTTAGTCGATTCTAACCCTTTCGCGCGTGCCGCAGAACACCGGTACCACGCGCCGCGGAAATTCATTTTGGATGATACATTTGTTGTTGTTCTTGTCGGGAATGTCAGATGTACAGTGTCACTCGTCGTAGGGTCAGGAGTTTTCGCATCATCGTATTACGACGGCGGTGAAATGATAACGATGTTTCGAAAGATAACCGATTTTCACGAAAAACTCTCAACTACTCCGTCCGTACGCTGCCAGCAGCGAAGGCGACTGAAAACAGAGAGTCAGCTTGGCCGGCGGATTGTCGGTCTCACGAACGCCCTTGTCACGCGGCGAAAACGAAAATTTTATTCAGGAATACTAACGCCGCCTGGCGGAAGCGGGGACATCCTTCTCGAAAATGCGATCTTTTCAACCGACAGTGCACTCTTCTCGTTGAAACGGAAAATTCTGTAAATATTACGATAAATGTAATAACCTGACGATTACGTATAATTGCCGGTGAGACTGCGGATTTTATGCATTTGTGACAAAAATGGGTACATGTAATTTAAAACAGTGGACATGTAGAGCATACATGTATTAGTTTCATTAAAATATTCGAAGCAAATCTAAAAATTTCTAGAGATATTGTACGTGAAATTTAGAAAAATCAAGAACTACTTCAAATCTTATGACATGCCTCAATTTGTAATTTTAAAATATTTCATACACGTGCATTATATCCTTACACTTTTTTTTATACATATAAATGTTCCAAGAATCGATATGTGGGAACAGAAATTTATTGAAAGACAGTAACGTTTATGTGTGTCACGATGCCCATTTTAAAGTACTAAATCACGTAAAAAA
>CM052194.1:15769107-15799918 GCA_028455805.1 Lasioglossum figueresi
ACGAAATCTTATTTTCATTGGTAATAGCATTTGTAGATTCAAAATAAATAAAAATCGCACTAAATTCTGTCGATCTTAATACTGCAGCATTTTTAAAAAATTTTTATAAGCCATAAATTTATAAAGGAGGATATACCTGCATTTCTCTCCATTTCCCCAATATGCCGACACCAGTGTGAACTTCACTCTTCCACTGGACTTCTTAAGAGGCACGTACCTTTGAAAACCTTTAACAACTATTTCTGATTTAACATTGTTCCAGATATTAAAAATATCACTCAGCTATATATCTTTTTTATTGACAAAAGTAGTATAGTAACATGACTTTGATTATTACAGAAGAGATTATGTACGTAGCATTTTTGGTTCTTTGAAGAGAAATTGTTAATTAATTTTTGTCGTATTGGATGGTTACGTATGTAAATATATTTGATGTTTTAGCTTTGTTCGCACTAGCTAGAACGAACAACTTGTCTTTTATTGCTAATTTATTTCATCGTCATTATTATCATATACAATTTTCTAGATTTTATTTAAACTTTTGTTGAAATATACGCAATCATTTTTCCATTAATTCCATTATTCCATTATTTCTCCATTAATTCAAATCTCGGAAGCAGGAATAATCAGGAATTCACAGGAATAATCAGGAATTCACAGGAATAAACAGGAATTCACAGGAATTCACAGAAATACACAGGAATAATCAGGAATAATCAGGAATAATCAGGAATAATCAGGAATTCACAGGAATAATCAGGAATAATCAGGAATAATCAGGAATAATCAGGAATAATCAGGAATTCACAGGAATAATCAGGAATTCACAGGAATAATCAGGAATAATCAGGAATTCACAGGTATATGTGTAACGATAATTTTCACTCTCGGCCAAAGTGTCTGACTGTTTTTTACATTTTTACTTATTATAAGCAAGCATTTGAGCAGTAGGAAAATTTTAAAGCCTGATTTATTCGGAAAAAGAATTTTTCGTATAATTTAATATAATATATCACTGATTTATTTATAAGAATGTAATTGAATGAACTGTAAATCGCATGGAGAAACAATTTAATTTTGTGTCGTAATAAGAGCTACAAATGTGCATTACTTTTAGTAGATCTAGTTATAATAGTATTAACAAGATAACAAGATAACAAGTGCACATTATCGAAGACCATAATGGTAAATTTATCATCAATCATCATTGATCGTACAGTGATAAAAAATATCGATTTAATCAGGTTTGCATTCCTACTTGTATTTTTCTTTTCAAATTTCGTAGCAAATTCGCTATCGATATTGCGATCGACTGCAATCTTTTACACGCGTGGAGCTACGTTCACTGTGATATTAGTTAAAGGCGCATGCGCACTGGAAATCGCTCTCGGAAAGAAACGGGAGTTTCCTCTCTGTAGAGGCTACTGCGACAAGGTCTGTTCTTTCGTTTTCTTCTGGAAGAATCAGGCGTTTATTTAAGTGTCATTTTCTGTCAGAATATTTAATTGTTCGAAGAACTGTAGAAAAATGTTCGGATCAGGAGGTGCTCCGATCGTAGTTTTAAGTAAGTAAAAACAATGATCTCGTCGAATTTCGTTTGTTTAGATACTCGATTCGAAAATCTATTTTTCTAACGATGTCGTGCGCTTTGATTATTGCAGGCCAGAATACGAGGCGCGATACCGGCCGGAAAGTCCAAAGGGAAAATATTCAAGCCGGCAAGGTGAGTACGATCAATGATCCGTAGATTTACCTTTTATGGTGTTCGATCGTCGGCACGCCCACGTGTTTTTTCTTCGAGGAAGCTCTCGTTTACACTATTTATAACTATATCTGCTAAAATTAATCATTTCCGGCACGATTTACTCACCGGAAATGCTAAATATTTTATTATAAGTACTTATTTCTGTTACACTAGAAACTTTCGTAAATGTGCATTAAAATATGTATTTTACTTTTGAGATAGAGAAACAGATTCATTGTAGTTTTATATTTGTTAAAGGCGATTGCAGACATCATCAGAACATGTCTGGGACCACAGGCTATGTTAAAAATGTTGATGGACCCGATGGGAGGCATAGTAATGACCAACGATGGAAACGCTGTACTACGTGAAATAACGGTACAACATCCTGCTGGAAAATCAATGATAGAAATTGCGAGAACCCAGGACGAAGAAGTGGGAGATGGTACAACGTCAGTTATCGTATTGGCAGGAGAAATTTTGGCCGTTGCAGAACCTTTCCTCGAGCAGAATATGCATCCGACGATTATAATCAGAGCATTCCGTCAAGCTCTGGAGGATATGGTGAACATTCTTAACGATGAAGTCAGCATACCCTTAGACTACACTGATAAAAGCAAAATATTCCAAGTGATACATTCTTGTGTAGGAACTAAGCTCCTTGGTCGTTGGCCTGAATTGGCGTGTCAAATTGCATTAGACGCAGTTTTCACTGTTATGCTCGAGGAAGGAGGCAGAAAGGAAATTGACATAAAACGCTACGCGAAGATAGAAAAGATTCCCGGCGGTGCTATCGAAGATAGTACCGTTCTCAAGGGAGTAATGATCAATAAAGATGTTACACATCCAAAAATGAAACGATACATTAAAGATCCCAGAATAGTTTTGTTAGATTGCCCTCTGGAGTACAAAAAGGGTGAATCGCAAACTAATATAGAAATATTGAAAGACACAGATTTCACCAGAATTTTAGAACTAGAAGAGGAACACGTTAAGAAGATCTGCGAAGATGTAATAGCAGTGAAGCCCGATGTGGTTTTCACAGAGAAAGGAGTTTCAGATTTAGCTCAACACTATCTCGTGAAAGCTGGAATCTCTGCTGTTCGTAGATTGAGAAAAAGTGATATGAACAGAATTGCAAGAGCTTGTGGTGCGATTGTAGTTAATCGTACAGAAGAATTGAGGGAAGAGGATGTTGGTACTAATGCTGGTTTGTTTGAAATCAAAAAGGTTGGGGACGAATACTTCTGTTACGTTACAGAATGTAAAAATCCCAAGGCATGTACTATACTCTTGAGAGGTGCCAGTAAAGATATCTTAAACGAAACTGAGAGAAATCTACAAGATGCTCTTCATGTTGTAAGAAATCTTCTCATAGAACCAAAATTAGTACCAGGTACATAACAATTTGTTTCGAATATTTATAATACACAATTATATTGTAATTATATATTATCTTTTTTTGTTAAAGGTGGAGGAGCTGTGGAAATGGCAGTATCAAAACTTTTGGCAGAAAAGGCAGCTAGGCTCGCTGGCGTGGAACAGTGGCCTTACAAAGCTGTGACACAGGCGTTAGAAATTATTCCAAGAACCCTTGCACAGAATTGTGGAGCCAATACAATTAGAACATTAACCGCACTGCGTGCAAAACATGCTACGGAGGGAATGACATGGGGTATCGATGGAGAAACCGGTCAACTGGTAGATATGAAAGAGCGTGCTATTTGGGAACCGCTATCTGTTAAGCTGCAAACATACAAAACAGCCATCGAGACAGCTATATTGTTGTTGAGAATCGATGATATTGTGTCAGGAAGCAAGAAAAAGAAAGATAACGAACCAGCAACACCTGCACAAGTTTCAGAAGAAGCAATGAAGGATTGAAGATGTTGAATTTTCCATTGTGCTCGAAATGCTTTTATTTGTGTTAACATTTAATAATTCATGTCCATGATAATTTTAATGAAATTCAATTCATGTTCACAGAAACCATTATCTTGCTGGTCTGTATGCATTTTCGTACAATAAAAGTACTTTGATAAGCTATCGAAAAGAATTATGCACGTACTGTATTTATCGTACACATACTGTTTTCTAAGGGGCTGCTTTCTTTTTTATTGTAACAAGCAAATGCTGCTTTGATAGCATTTTTGTATGAAACTTAAACAAAGATAAAAATATATTTCACTATACCAATATCGAATATTTTTATGTGCATGTCCACAATATATTTTACGAGTAGTATTCCCCTCCATGTTTAACATGTCGCGAAAAGTGACATAATGTTTGTACTAAATATACATATCTAGTATAATTTGCATTTGTCGCGAATAATATGATTAATACTACTTCGTAACTCAAATCGTATAATTTATACACTGTTTTGTTTAAATAATAACTGAAGTACCCGAATTAAAAGAATGAATTACTTTATGATAAACATTATATATTCAGAATTCAGAAATATAGTAAAACATGTATTTACAAATGAAGTCAAAAAATTTTCATAAAAAAGATAGACTGCAATTGGAGTCTATCTAATCAATATATTTAATCATCATTTATCCTGATTGGATGATAAAGAGTTTTTTGTAAAAAAAAGTTTCCCGTTTGCAGAAACATTGAAGGATGCAAACGTGGTTCTGTGATTGGGTATAGATTTAATCTTTCCTCGGGAATGGGGCAGTAATCGTTGAGATAATTGAAACGGCTCATAATCAGTATTGTGCGCGTAGATTATGTGGTCCATGAACGGTACTGAATACTAGAGAATGTTCTATGAGATTGCATTGCATTTTGAGGAAGGTGGCGTTCACGCGACACAGGTATATCGATTGTGTGTGTGGGGTGGCCGGCATGAGTGAAGGCCGACGAATGGGACACAATTTTCGTAACGGCTCTTTGCGAATCTTAAAATTGTTCGGTTAGACTAAACGATGAGCATGAACGTGAGATGATGCCAGGCTCATCTCGCCAACTGGGAATTACGAACGGTGGTAAAATACAATTTCTTATCAATTGTTTTTCAATATTTTATGCGACATCGTGTCGATATTCCTGTCAAGGCTGGCAGATGTTTAGTATTTCTTTCTGACTCGATATTACTCGGGAATACGAATCGCGCTGTTTTATTTATTGCTACAGAATTAGCTGTCTATCAACGAGAATTATATCCACACGTGGTTAAGTGTATATGGAAATGATTTTCATATCTGTTTACTACGAGATTGACAGGTGTCTATAATCGGTTCACTCCGCACTCCGATTGTTAATGAATGAATGTTGCCGTATATTATCATAATACGATAGTGAAATTCTATCAGGAATACATTGCGTTTTCGTATTTTTCAGTTTTAATAACGTGTACTTACAGATGTTCGTTTTTTCTTTGCAATCGGACATGAATAATTGATTTAACGTTTAAAGTTTACTTTTTATTAATCGTTGATTTTGTCGATTATTGTTTCTCGTTGATATTCGAACGAACAGAACATTTTACCTGTTAGAGCAATTTGTAATTTACTTTTGCAATTAGGCTCTGAGTGGGACACATTGATGGAGGTTCATCATGAACCAATTGAAAAGAACTTTAAATTATTGGAAGAGATTGGCAAGTAAGTCTACAAAAATGAAAATCTCTTAGTAATCAATTTATATTTTATATAACGTTTAAACAATTGTTATTTCCAGAGGACAGTTCGCAATAGTAAGAAAATGTATGGAACTAAGTACCGGGGAGCTGTACGCAGCCAAAATAATGAGGAAGAGACGTGTTGCCAGGGGAGTAGCAGCTGCAGATATCGGTAGTTGTCCTAATATCTTTATACAACCGTCTTTATAATGTGGTTGTCAGAAAGAGCACCCTACATGTCACATATTTTCATTTTCAAGATATTGCCGTTTAAAGTTTTGATCACTAATACGTGACATAGGACAGGGAGTTCCTACTTGTTCCTCTCCAAGGACTACAAAGTCCCTGTCATTAGTCAAACATCTTCCCATTACTACGTACGGCCATAGGGACAAAGTTTTATGGCAATAATAAAGTCTAAGTGTGGGGGAAAAACCTAAGCGAGGAATGTACTACGTATGACTCGCGAGCTCCAAGTTGGAACTCCCTGACATAGGACATAGGTTAAATTGAATTATTTCTTTGAGCCTTTCAAATTTATTTTCATAACTAGTTTCCTGGTAAATACGTAAATCCTATACTATAAAGCTCAATTAATGCATAAACTCAAATTTTTTATTTCGTTTCTTCAATGTATAACTCATTATTTGATGTTTCAGCTCGAGAAGCAGGTTTACTGGCACGGCTGAGGCATCCCAATATCGTTTCGCTGTACAAAGTTGTAGACACAGGCACAACAGTTGTTTTACTCTTAGAATTAATCTCTGGAGGTGAGCTGTTTCACTGGGTACCGTCCGGTGAATTGGAAGCTGCGCATGTGGTTCGTGGATATTTAAAAATGATGCCTATTTTTCAAAAACTTGAGAAACTATGATAATTCTGACATCGATTTTGATTTTCGATAGGTTCGTCAAGTTTTAATGGCACTTAGTCACTTACATTCTCATCAAGTTGCTCACTTAGATATCAAGCCTGAAAACATTCTTTTATTAACACCACCGCCAATGCCAAACATAAAGTTAATAGGTAATTTACCATATCAATTCTCATATTGATCCTCATCCGTCCCTCATTTTCGCTACTTGTATCCCTTGGGATGGAAGAGGGGTAACAAAGTGTAACAGAAATGTTTATAATTAATTTATTTATATAGATCTAGGTCTTTCACATCGATTAGTACCTGGATCAGAACACAGAGCTCTGTTTGGTACACCTGAATTTGTCGCTCCAGAAATTGTAAATTATGAACCGCTTAGTTTGGGAACAGATCTTTGGGCAGTTGGGGTTCTAACGTACATTCTTTTAAGTGGTGCATCACCGTTTTTAGGTGAAGACAAACAGGAAACTTATACGAACGTTGCTGCTTGTCAGTATCAATTCGACAATGAGTATTTCAGTAATGTATCCGAAATTGCCAAAGATTTCATAAGATCCTTGTTGATCAAGGATCCAAAGTAAGTAGGAAAAGCTTATTCGCATTCACTGTATTTTAAAATGGAACACAACAGCAACGAAAAATTTCTTTTTTAGAGAAAGAGGAACTGCAGAATCGTGCCTTAAACATCCTTGGATCCTCACGGTATGGTTCTCAAGGTATGCAGAAATTATTATAAAATTAACCAGTTGCTTCTTGTTATATCGTAGGAGTCGGAAGCCTCTCAAGGTCTTGGTGGAGCTATGATTAGTGCCGTTAAACGGGGCTGTGTTGAGGCTGTTTCTCAGTTGCTACTGCAAGGAGCGCCACTGAATGTAAAGGATTCTGTAAGAGTTTTATTGCTGTATATATTTTTCCAAATTTTTGTAGCCAGAGTATAAAAGGTGATTTTTCTGTATAGAAAGAAGATACGCTTTTACATATTGCTTGCGAGGCAGGTGACGAGGGAATGGTAACATTTTTGATAGAGAGCGGAATAGATCTGGACACACCGAATAACAAGGGCTTAACACCACTTCACGTGGCTGCTAGATACGGTTTCATTAATCTTGTTAGACATTTGTGCCTTGCCGGTTGTGATGTTGACAAAACCAATCGTGGAATCAGAGCAGACGTGACAGCGATCAAGTATGGACATCCTGACATTGCATCGTTATTGGATAAGCTCCGAAAT
The DNA here is from genome assembly GCA_028455805.1 of Lasioglossum figueresi. Taxonomy (NCBI): domain Eukaryota; kingdom Metazoa; phylum Arthropoda; class Insecta; order Hymenoptera; family Halictidae; genus Lasioglossum; species Lasioglossum figueresi. The sequence goes on from CM052194.1 coordinate 15,776,591, forward strand.
GTACGTTAATAAAAATCACGTATTTAATACCTGTGTATTTATGTCTATTCTACATTAATATCGATTTCAGCCCATTCAACGAGAAAATTATATTAAACAATTGCAACCAACACATAGACCAATAGACCGTCTACACGTAAGACTCTTAGGACATTGTGCATCAGGGAAGTCATCTTTAATCAATTCGTTAAAGTCTGGTATTTTTAGTTTTGGGTTTTTTAGAAGATCAAGAAGTCAGAATTATACAGCAAAGGTAGCTATTTCCCATCTGTAAAAACGTAATAGATACACAGCGGATTTTATGCATTTATGTCACAAATTAGTAGATGCAATTTAAAACAGTAAAAATATTATTAAACATATTAAATATACTAAGAAAGGAACTAAACTTCTATTTCACTCGAATTTGTTGTAATTCACATAAAAATATTTTATTTTGCATAAAGATCCGCTGTCTAGTAATAGATTAAGTTTGAATTAGATGTGTGCGAGAACCCGAAAATGTTGGGTCGGGACAAGTCGAGAATTTTATTCGGGATCGGGACGGGTTCTAGAAAATTTTGAATCACTTCAACGCAATCTGTACGATTCTTAGGCATTTTTGAAGCACATAAACACTTAGCAATATTATTATCGTGTAAAAGATGTAAAATTCGGAAAATTTCTTCAGCACTGGTTTTGACCCGATACTTTCCCGATCCGCACACCTTTGGTTTCAATTAATGAGGTGAAGTATCGCGTGCTAAGCAACTTTTTCTATTCAGAGGGAACCAAGTATCGAATTAGATGTAACTAGCAAGCACGGTTCGCTTAGTTTTGAATATAGCGATAGTGAATATGAGGGTACACAAGGAGTAGAGTGGAGTCGTGGTAACGTAGGTGAGGAAAATTGTGATACTGTAACTTATTTTACAATAATTAATATCATACATATACATGTGCTTAAAATACATGTGCTTTTCTCTGTTAAGGAGGAGAATGTGTTTTTTTGGGAGTTATGTGGACGCGAGGAATTTTTAGCATCTTATCACTACGTACTCACATTTCAACAACCTGCAGTACACCTTATAACAGTCAGTCTTAGAGAACCTGTTACCGTACAACTTCAGCAAGTTAGATTTTGGCTACGATTTATCTCAGATCGTATTGCAGCAACTAATTTCGGTAAGACGAACAAATGATAATATTATTAAGATATATTTGTATGTGTGAATAACGTATAAATACTATTTTGGAACAGGTTTTGGTGGTAAATATAGCGATGTAAAAGTAATCTTAGTCGGGACTTATGCACCAGAACCTCTTGCTCCAAACTCAAATAGTGGTAGTCCTCTTGCACCACTTTTACCTTTTTTAAAAGAGTTCACACCAATTTTGGGGGATGATCCTCAAATGGTCGCTGTGGATGCAACTAATCCGTCTAGTCCCGGTCTGAAACTTCTAAGATCATACTTGAATAATGCAAGGATGGAGTTTTTAGAGGTGAAGTGATTACATGATTTACACGCAGTTATTCTACTTCTAACATACTATTGCGCGTAATTAAAAAAATCTTTTTGTTATTAACGATTGCAATACATATAGAAAGAAATCTTTTTACGATTCCCGTGATTCTAGTTGAACTTTTCCAAATGATTATTATCGAACTTGTACTACATTTCGGGAATAGACCAAGCAAACTATTGCATGTTGGCGTACACAGCATCAGATTAAGAGAAAATCAGAATGTCATTTCATAAGTAATCCAAGTTGGGATTTCCAAATACAAATCGTATCTGTTCGAATATGATTGAACTTTTTGGTAATCTCAATTTAGATTAATATCATCCGACATCGTGGAGTCCTCAGAGTCTTGAATCATCATGCTTACTTGCACGAGCCACTTGTTCGGTCTAACAAATCCGATGACGCGTCGTTTCAAATCTATATACGCAGAGTATAATGAATAATTAAAAGGTTCAGATTCGAGTCAAATATGTTCGTGTACATAATTATACTTCCACATTTTTTTACAGGGATATAAGGCCAGTGTTTGTACAGCATGCAATAAATGTATGCATCGACATTGTCAAAACGGTTCTCATTAGAATCGTGTCATTTCATTTTGCATAGTGCCAACTACATTTGTAAAATTCACGTCTCTTTGATTTCAAGTCCTGCAATATTAACACTGTTGAACAAACTCCTAATCAACTCCTAATTACCATGCAACTATTTATGTTTCCAGTTATGGTTCAGTAATCCATGATCATTCATGATGCATGGTTGATTTCCATATATGCACAGTGTGTCCCAGTCAAGTGTACAAAAGCCGATTAATTTGAAATCAGTGAAGATATAAAAATGTTTTTGAATGGAGATAACGTGGTGCAAATAGTTTAGTTATTCGTACCGTTTAATTTCCACTGAAAAATCATTTTACAACTTCGGTGGTATCGAAACGAACTTTTGTGGATTTAATTGGATCCGATGTGCATATAGATCTATGTACAAGTAATCAAAAACCTTGGAAGTAATATTTTGTATCTTCCCACTAATTTTCTTGAAATTCAATTAATCGTTTGCGATACTCATATCAAGCACATTCCCGAACGAAAACAAGAATAATGTTTACAAATGAATCTTTTTTATATCTGCTGTCACTCTGTCACATGATCAATTTACTAACGACATATATTTTAGTTGCTGATTATTTGGTCATTAACATTTATTAACATCAGCCTTACTGCATGCAATGCATGATGTAGGAAGGACCGGAAGTTGCAGAAAGTATTCTCCGACGTGACACGCCGCGGGCTGCGGCCTCGTACGTGCCCTTGGCGAATCTTGATAAACAGGTCGAACTATTTCTCAATTCCTTTGATAAGTGATGTGTATAATGAAGTTGTTAATTATTATTTAATAATTGCTCTAATGCTTTATCCCATTAATACATACATGCACTACTGTCCTATGCAATAAAGAAAAAAAAAGAAATACTCTCTTGTATATATTTTCTGCATCAGTGTATTATTTCATATTTTGTTCTCTTGTATCCCTTCATTAAGGACTCGACAATCTTATTATAGAGTGCACTAGTGTGGACTGGTCTTGCCGAATCTTGGAGATCGTACATCCAAACTTTAGAGGTACCTCCGGTAATGCTTACGCAGGAGGAGTTTTTGAGGGAAGTGAGAAAAATTAATCCGTTAGTTTGTTTAGAGCATTGTCGACATCTTGGATTACAATTGCAGGTACTATTCAGAACGATCGTTTACATTTTAACTTTCTCGTACACACTAACACCTGACTTTTTCATTTTTAGAATTTAGGGGAATGTATGCTCCTTCCTGGGAATTTGATAGTTCTAAGTCCAGAATGGTTTTGGCAGGATGTAATCAACTGGCAGTTAAGTCCAGAACAGAAAGGACGTCTGGGAGGACGTACTACGGGAGTGTATGCTTTGGAAGATTTTCAGGCTCGCTGTCCGTGTCCTGCGAGTCAAGCTTTGCAAGCTTTGCAAGCAGTGAATTTGTGTGTTCCGGTAAGTGTCTTTGCATTATTTCATTTAATCTTGAATTTAATATTTAATTTTTTGATAGTGTGAAGTGGACGAAGACGAAGTAGAGTATGAAATACCTTGCTTAAATCTTGTCGAGCGTTTACCAGGATTATGGGAACCATGGAAACCATGCTCCAATACCCTACCTCACGCAGGTCTTCGTCTAGCTCCGTCTGAGGCACCTCTGTATCACCTAATCGCAGTATTTCCACATTTACAAGTGAGCGTTACTGAGATACGATGGCCAGGTTGTATTTCTTTGTACTAGTTTACTGATCACTGCGATACGATGTTACATAGGCACAACTAAGGAAAATTACTCAATCATGGGATCCGTCGAACTCAGATTTATATCAGTGGTGGCGAGGATCAAAATTATGTATAGGACCTTGTGAAAGCATTATAACGTTCGAAGAAGACGACCAAAGCTATATGGAGATACGAGTACGCGGACCACGGAGTACCAGCGCGCAATGTTTCGCGCTTCTAAGCATTATTCTTGACGCTATCGAAACAACGATTGAGCTGGTTGCTCCAGGGATGTTGCTCGAAAGACATTGGCTCAGTCCTAGTCAGCTTCGTGAATACGACGAAGTTAGTTGCTCATCAGCAGACTGTGGATCTCTATGCAAAGTAATTCTTGAACTCTTTAAATCTTTTACTAATCAATTAAATATGTGTTTGTAGATCGTACATTCCTGGGAACCAGCACCGGTTATATCAACCTTAATAGATAAGGGTCTCGAAGAGGCAGTTCTGAAAAATCCTTTAAACGGTCAAGAAGAAACGGTATGGGAAATAGTGGGTTGCGGTCTACCTTTAATGGAAAACTGTCTTCCTGGACCGAAACAGCCTATCAAGCATATAAAATCTGCTGTACAAAGAAGGCTTGCGCAGATGCTTGATCCTCCTGACCGTCATGGAAGAGACTGGTGTTTACTCGCTGTGAGACTTGGCTTGGGAGATCGAGTAGCACAGCTGGATAGTACCGTGGACAGTCCAACGTTAAGGTTGGTACATTGTACTAAAATTCTGAAGAGAATCTTTTGAAAATGGTTCTTTTCCTCTCAGGTTACTGAACACCGCAGGTGCGGACTGTTCCGTGGGTTCTTTGATACAACAATTGCGGGCCCTCGATAGGGAAGATGCTGTGCATCTTTTGCTCTCTTTCACGCCGACGTATATATTGTCAACAGCTATCGATTCCGAAACTGGATCTAATCTTTCCAGATGACAATGTTGCGTTTATCCATGGTGCATTAATACTTTTTAAAGATTACGGATTCCCGACGGGTACTCCATGTCGTGGGTTTGATAGACTTATTATGTCACCGCTTCCGCCCAACGTAAATTTTTGCATTGTTCTTTAAATCTAAGTATGTACATTAAACGGTACATTGTATGTGTACTTCTTTAGAGGCATGTCACAATGCACAGGCACCAATGCGTACTTTTATATCTACTTATTAACAAGCACTTTACGCGGCACAAAATTCTTTTATAATATACATACATACACATACGTACGACGATAGAAGGTTGCATAAGTTGCATCGATTTTTGTGTACTTTCTCTTACAAGCTCTTACTATCTGAATATGTCGTAATTTTAAGTATCTCTGTTTAGCGTAAAAGTATGTTGTTTTCATTTTGGGTTCTCGAAAAAAAGCTACGTACTTAAAGAGGATGTCTATTTAAACACAATGTTGAAATTTTGTATCGGTTCTCGCGTTTCTTTCCTAATTGTCAACTATTTGTAAGCGTTTCTATTGTGATACTATATTGTATGATTAGCTAGATTGAATTTCTTATATGAATTTGTATTAGGTGAATAATTCTAAATAATGTGTATGCACATGCGTGGCCGACAAAATAATGCATTTACACACCTATATAAACACGATACTATTCGTATTTGATACTAATATTGTTTTGAGGGCTTTTCTTGATACGCATATATATATATACTATATCTTGCCAAAAAAAACTTCAGTGTCAATACGCGTTGCTTTTCGATTTTTATGGTATTCAGAGAACTATACTATTCGCGCGGAAAGCGAGGCGGCAACAGAGTTCGCACAATTCTTTGCTTTGTCGACGAAGTTCTATTTCTAAATGGTGTTTTTTACTAAACCAATATTTCTGAAGTACTTATTATGTGCCATAAACAACGTTTGCTCATCACAACTATCGAAGTGTTACAAAATGCTTCTCTGACAAGTAGACAGTGGATTTTATGCATTTATGACGAAAATTAGAAGGTGCATTTTGAAACGGTGAAAACATTAGTAGAATTTAAAAATGCTGTTGTATTATTTCCAACCTATTAAATATAATTTTTATTTCACTTCAGCTTGTTGAAATTCAAGTGGAAAAGTTTTATTTTGCATAAAGATCCGTTGTCCACTAATAAGGGTGTCACCCAAGTGTGACACACCGATTTTAATTAAATTTTTACACATATCCTATATAAATTTAATTAAAATCGTGTTACACTTGGGCGATGTCCCACGCAAGTTCTCTAAATCGATCCCTCTGTGCAAGCAAGGCATTCATTAACGAGCTGAGACTTGAGAGTATGGCCAATCATTTGATCAAAACGATTCACTATAGACTAGGCGTTTGACTATTGTACTATTGTTCATGTTTCGTTGGCACAACAATATTAAACAAAAACGCACTGATCATGTGCAACGCGCATATGATATACGATTACGATATATATTATGAAACATAAGCGACACTTGTTGTTCATAGAATACCTTCTTTGAACATATCTTATTCCGTACTAATTTGATCCAGTGGATACTATCGATAAGTAGCATTACATTCTTACTTTGTATGACAAGTATTTAGTACAAGGATGTTCGAGAATGAGATATCTTTACGTGTATTTAGAAACGAACACGATAGTTTCTTTTTTGTTTTTATTATAAACTGTTTCTAGTATAATTAATTCTAATTCTGTTCTTATACAATGTACTTAAAGATTTTTGTTGGTTTTTCTGTTCGACATATTTCTCGTAAGACGACGATATAATATGTAGTGTTATACAACTAATATAGGATCGACACTTACAATAGATAAGTAAAGAATTGTCTTTTGAAATTTGTATTTTGAAGCTTGCGTTCTTCACGCATTGTGTTCAACTTACATTTAATACGCCACCGTTCGAGAAGATTGGTTTTAAACATTGTGTGTTTTCGCCAGGAATTGTTTTTTTAACATTGCGTGCATACAATTGTGGAAATGTTGGCTTCTGATGCGCTTAAAGTATATATGTTTTACAGCTTTTGTGTAGAACTATACAGACATAGTTCGACGGTTACTCTTAAGATACAGTTAAACAGAATCGGAATACGCGCGGAAAGAGCGTTTCGCAGAGGAAAACATTGTAAGACTTATGAATTGTTGCTATTTATAAAGTGAGAATGCAAAAATCGGGAAGCAGACTTCCCGATTTTTCTTGTGGTCAATGACATTTACATTTTTCTAGTTTATATAATGATGTGCGAGAACATTGATGTCAGACGAAGTACGTCCTTTATGAAATTCATTTGTACCGTTTCTTTAAAAATCTTTGATCGTATATAAACTATAAAAACACACGATTCTAATATGTATGTACATGTATATTAGAAAATTACATTGAAACTAAAATCAAAAATCAATTTGATCGTTCGAGCGTTCCAAGAATGTTCCTGGACGACACGAACATTCGATAAAGCATTACTGTAATATAGGGTAGTCCTGTAAATTTCTACAATATATAGTAGATGACATTGAGACAGAAACGAAGCTTTGGAATTAAACATTGTAAAATATCGAAAAATTGTGTCCGTTCTGTTCGACTTAACTTTTAGATCGACGGAGAATATTTGAACTGAAAGAAATGTACTGTATTTTCTTTTATAATAATAGAGGGTGTCAATAAAACCTTGCTTATTTGCAAGTGAAGCAAACATCATTAATACATGTATATTTAGAAGTAGGATAATCATTCTGCCGTGTACATTCAACAATTCAATTCAAAATTCGAAATAACAAATCTTCTTCGAGCTGAAGAGAACTTCTTCAAACATTTTGTTACTGACTTTTACACGAAAGATACTGAAGTAAGTACCATTTTTATCTGTCTGCATCCAAATTTGACTAAGTATTCCGGTGACGTATGGACGGGAATGTAGTACCTACATATTATTTACAGCTGTTCATAAAATTTTTCAAGAAAACAAGAAATTTGTATTTGGCGTGTGTGCCCTACAATTGCCGAAGAAAATGTTTATTACGTACGAACACTCGCAATCTATTTATTAATTGGAATCCTAAAAATTTGAAGGAAATTGAAGGCAAAGCGAACGAAGATCTCGAGCCGTGTCTGACCACAAGCATTCCAAATCTACTTACGGTCTTACCAAAACGCGCGCGTCCAACGGCGCCTGCTCTAGCTTCCTGTCGATCTACGGATCGATCGATCGCGTGGCGGGACAGTTTGAACGTTCGTCGACGGACGTGAAACAGAAAATTCACGGATATCGTGAAAGAAGTAGAGGATAGAATTTTCCGTTTTTCTATGGTGTTTACCGTGAAGAATCGGTTACGTGGTCGACAGGAAACGTGGAACGGAATTCCTTCGATCCGAGAATAGCATAAGGGAGGCGGAGATCGCGTTTCGTTGGTAGTCGGCGAGGAATCGACCAGTGAAGAGCCGAGATAAAATCGGGACGACAGCCAACAAGGCGACAAGCAATTATAGAATTGGATTGGATCGAGGCGTTCGAGGAGGCTCGCGACGCCGGTTTCGTTTTATTTTAGCTTAGGCTTTCGAAGGCATCCGGTTGTGCATTCTCATCGCGGATCATCGCGACGATTACAGTGAGTGTTGTCCCCCTTTGAAACCGTAATTCTCGTTTCCTCTCCTCTTCGCGACGCGTTTGTTGTTAAATAAATGTTGTAAACCAGAGACGAGGCGCTTACACAGTGCCTTAGTTCGAACGCGAGAACGGTGAAGTGCGGTGCTCCGGTGTGCGAACTCGGACACGATCCTGTTTCTTGTAAAACCACAACGGTTTCCAACTATTTTGCGAACCAGATTACATGTCCAGATCCCTGTCATCTTCCGTTTTCTTCCTTTCCTGATCGTCCACTCCAAGTAGACACGGCACGACCGTGATCAGACTGGCCGAGCGTGTCGGTGGCTGCTATCTTTTCCAAGCTTAGGTAAATCAGTGAGTTTTCTTATAATTTTCATCGATACATCGATAACGCGCCGATAGTGAAATCATCCTGAATCGCTGTCAAACGTGGGTAATAAAGTGATGGCGGTCTAGGCAACGATATTTCTCATCTACAATAACGTTACACAGAAGGAGACATTTTCAGCGTAAAATATTCAATCAGGCTTTTATCTCATCGTTAAGGAGGTAGATACGTTTCCAGGATTGCAAGGTCTTTCAGTACTCGAAAGCGCTAGATAATGCAAATTACGCCTCGTAAACGTAAAAATAAGACTTTTGAGAGCGACTGCGGCCTAGATTGTTCTTTTAGCTGTTGACCACTGAAAAGGCCTATCTTTGGAAACGAGTCTACCCGCTTAACGCATTCGTATTAATGTAATTGAGATGTTCAGTTTAGGTCTAGACCTAGGCACCTATCGAAGTCGCGGACTGCGTCAATGGCTCGTCGGTGTCGAACGTTCGGTATTGTGTTTCTAATCGATTTTCTGAATTGTTCAGGTCCGAAGGGTGACGAACAGTTCGTGAAAAGGGTGCGGAGAATCACCAGCCGTAATCATGGAGGCGATAAAGAAAAAGATTGCGGCGCTGAAGATGGAGATGGACGCCGCGAACGAGAAGGTCGAGACGAACGAGACCAAAGCGAGACAGGAGAACATGCGCGCTGATAGTCTGAACGACGACGTAGGCGACCTGCAGAAGAAACTGGCCCAACTCGAGCGGGATTATGTAGTTGCCAAGGCCAATTTAGAGCAGTCCACCGCCGATTTGGAGCAGTGCGAGAAATCATGGTCCAGGGTGGGTAAAGACGTCGAACTGATTCACAAGTTGGAAACTTTCTATTTACGAAAATATTATCAAGAACTATTACAAAGTTTTTTAAATGTAATTTATAGGCAGAGCAAGATCGTACTTCTATGACGAAAAGAGTGCAGGAGATTGAAGCGTCACTCACGAAGAAGGAAGAACTGCGTCTTACCGCTCAGCTGAAGCTCGCACGAGCGACAGAACTCGCCGACGATGCTCAAAGGTTCTTACCGATTACGCTGGACCTTCGTTTTCGCGAAAATTCTGTCAAAATCGAAAGAATCGTTTAAGCTAGACGCTCCAGAAATTCGATTTTTCTCGTAGCTTCACTGTGTTAATATATTTCGGTCCGCAGAATGTGTAAAGTGATGGAGGATAGAGGTCGACTGGACGAGGAGCGCACGGAGAAGCTGATGCAGGAGCTGAAGGACGCGAGACTGATCGCCGAGGACGCGGACGCCAAGTCCGACGAGATCTCGAGGAAGCTGCAGTTCGTTGAAGAGGAGTTGGAGGCAGCCGAGGAAAGAGTGAAGACCAGCGAGGCGTTTGTATAATTTCGTTACACAATTTCTTCCAATCGATTCTCGAACAAGTTGCATAAACATGTGAACGCGCCAACAGGAAAATCATCGAGCGAGAGGATGAGCTGTTCATCGTGCAAAACATCGTCAAATCCTTAGAAGTGTCCGAGGAGAAGGTACGTACACTGGACGTGTTAATTCGACGCGAGTAATATTGATGTAAAAATCTGTTGATTTAGGCCAACCGACGAGTGGAGGACTTCAAGGTGCAGTTGAAGGAGCAGAAGAAGAAGTTGAAGGCAGCTGAGAAACGCGCCATTCTCGCTGAGAGAACAGTGAAGAATATGCTGAAGGAAGTAGACATGAAAGAAGGTAATGGGACCGTTTTGTTATAATATATTTGCAAGGATGAGGTTTTGTTAACAACAATTATCTTGCAGACGAGCTCAGAGAAGAAAAGGAGAAGTATAAGGCGGTCTGCGACGACATGGACGCCACGTTCGCGGAAATGACCGGATACTAAATCCCGGGAACGGATGGAGTTTCATTTATTTTGTTATTCTGTGCCTCTTTCGCTTGTTTGCTACATTTAACATGGCTTCCATGCTTCGGAGTTCGGTCGTCTGCCTCCAGCTACGCCGACTCGATACGATCTAGCGTATTGCCAATGATTCAGAAGCTTCACGATTCATTTGCTACACGGGTTCTGCAACTAACAGGCGAATAAACATTCGCAAATATTCGCTAGTTTATTAACACGAAGACAAAGTACCTTCCATCGGACCGCTTTGCTTCGCTTTGATAACGCTTGACCGGGCCGATTTGCTTCAGAAACGATAGTCTTTCTTGTTTTCTTTTTCTTTGGATAGAATTAACGATAGACCATGTATTTTTCTTTCAGAGGTTTCAGAGAGGAGATCGCGATACGTGAAAGCAAGCACGATTCTGTGCCCCCTTTTTATCATTGTATAACGAACCCGAATTTTCAATAAACGGTATTTAAAAAATTACACCCGTTCGCCTCATCATTTGTTCTTCATCGTTTTCTGAATAGTGTGAAATGTTTCATAAGTTTGACAATTTTCTCATTCGTCACTTCAATATAAATTTTCCAAGTGTTGAACATATTGTGTGAAGAAATTTAAAACAAAACCCGAGGTCCGATCAATTATTTTTATTACAATGCACGCGAATTTTGTTGTACGAATAAGATAGAATATTTAGTTGTTTATTTTTCATCTGCACAATAAGTTTATTCAAGACTGTAAAATTATTATTTTAGTACCTGTTAACGTGGTTCCGTGTGAATCGGCCGATCGGAAGAATATAAACGTCTAGAGAAGTCGAGGAATCCGTTTGCGTCTAACTAAAGAAACAGACTGTTAGGTTCTTTTGCATTTCTTTGTGTCTATAAAGCATTGTCCTCGTCGGTCACCGAGTGCAGTAACCCGCGAGCTTTGCTTTGAAAGACCGCAGGGATTCAATCTCGAGGAAACCGATTTTTCAGACGCCAGTACGTAAAACAATCACAATTCCATCACGAACAAACGCCGAACAATAGTCTCGCCAAAGTGTTCGTGTGTTTGTCAATGATACTTTCGGAAGTGAATTATCGAGTCTGAAGTGAGAAATCGAACGGGGTTACTATTTGATCGACGCGACGTGTCGTCTTTTTATAAGAATAAAAAAAATGTTGTACATGTACAATACTTTCCAAGAAATTAAATTTTTCTTTGCTCATGCCGAAAAATTCCATTTCTTAGGATAATTTTGGGAATTCATTTTGTTTTTCTGACGAACATACAATTATTTATACGTTCTCCTTCGTCTTGTAAGAGTTGTTGAGATATTGTTTCTAATTGAATTTATAAATTCTATTGATACAGGCGCAGCTTCTTTCTGAAAATTCGTGATTGATCGACACGATGAACGCGATTAAGAAACGTCTGCAGACTCTGAAGATCGAGAAGGACTTGGCGATGGATAAGGCGGACATGTGCGACCAACAGGCAAAGGAAGCGAATCGGCGAGAGGAGAAGCTGAAAGACGAGGTACGCGAATTGGCGAAGAAACTGATACAAATGGAGCGAGATTTGGAGCTGAGCAAGGCCCAGTTGGAGAAGTCGAATAGAGACCTCGAACAAAAAGAGAGGGTCTACATCGTGGTCAGTAAATAATAATTGTTTACATTATTAAATGTGTCGGTGTTCAATCAATTGTGTGAGGTATTATACCAATTTCGTATCGATAAAATTTAAAAAGTCATAGGCAGTTGAAATATTCTAGGTCGAACACTTCGATTAAAATTAAACATTTCTTCCGACCTAGAACAATATTTTTTCATTTTATGGATATGAGATTTGATGGAGCTCACACAATGCTTAAATGTTTAGTAATTGATCAGATGCCAAGGGTTAACATCTTCATTTTTGACACGTTCTGAGAAATTCTGTTTGATTTCGAGGACAGACTCAATCGGAATTGGCAGTTCTGAACAGGAAAATGCAACAGTGTATACATAACATGGAGAAATCGGAGGAACGTCGTCTGACGGCTCAAACGAAGCTGACACAGGCGATGGAGACTGGCGAGGATGCAAAACGGTTAGTTGTGTGATCTCTTATTGGTAGACTGCGGATGTTTATGCAATTTTCGATTTTGCTATCCTAATTTTGAGAAAGTGGAATCATGTGAAATATTATTTCCAGTAGCAATAGTCTTTCTAGTTCTGAAATGAATAAAAATCGTACTAAATTCTGTGGAATTTTATAAATGCATAAAGATCCGCAGTCTATTTATTGGATATTGTCTTTTAAAGAAATTACTAACTTGAAAATACACATTTTTTTACCTTGCAACCAGGAAATCTAGCCTCCCATAAGGTAACTGATCAATCTCACGTGAACTTCATATAGTTAGTACACTTGAAACATTTATTGTTAAGTATTTTACGGAGTAAGTCAGTCGAATAATTATTGTTGAAAATGTTAGGTGGTTCAGGACGATTCGATTGACGATGGACATGATTTCTTCTAGCATTTGCAAAGTGCTAGAGAATAGAAGCAAGCAGGACGAGGAGAGGATGGACCAGTTGATGATGCAATTGAAAGAAGCGAGGCTGATTGCTGAGGACGCGGATACGAAATCAGACGAGATCTCGAGGAAGTTGGTGTTTGTGGAGGACGAACTGGAAGCTGCTGAAGAAAGAGTGAAATCGAGCGAGGCGTGGGTATACAAACAAATTGATTACGTTCTAGAAACTAATCGTTTCTATAATTTTTAGGAAGATTATGGAACGAGAAGACGAACTGTTCATCGTTGGCAACATATTGAAATCTCTCGAAGTATCCGAAGAAAAAGTAATTGTCATTTTAAGGATCTATAAACTTTTGCAATTACCATGTTCTAATATCGGTTTCTCTTAGGCTAATCAAAGGGTGGAGGAATTCAAGTTGCAATTGAAGGAGTTGAAAGCGAAATTGAAAACTGCCGAGAAGAGGGCCATCATCGCAGAGAAGATGGTGAAAGTATTCTCGAAGGAGCTGGATGCGAGAGAAGGTTATTTTCACGATCATATATTTTTCATTTATTTATTACTTACGCTCGTCGTTTTTCCAGATTTTCTGTTCAGAGAAAAGGAGAAATACAAATACATCTGCGACGACATGGACTCCACCTTCTCCGAACTTACTGGCTACTAGTCGAGCTTCTGTCTGACTATTATACTTGACATCGGTTTGCATTTATTTTGTGTCCTTTTTATTAAAGCTAAAATTTCATCGTTCATTTTCATATTTAACATTTCGTAATTCCATCGTGATTGAATTTGTTCGGATCTCGCTGGAAAAGATTTTCATTTCTGATCGTACAAAAATTGGTGATTTCTAGGGGTTGAAATGAAACGGCTTGGTAGTTTGGATTGTTTTATAATACTTTACAGGATATCAATTTATTTTATCGATTCTACGATCGACACAATGCTTTGAGACGCCATACCACCGACTAGATACAGTTTTCAGCTGTGGCCACGTCGTTTTCGCTGGTCGCTCGCGGTCGCTCGAAACAGGGAAGAAAAAATGGCGACTTCCTGGCGTTGAACAGCACGGTGGCCACGCTTCGCAGGCACACACACCATCGCATTCGCACCGTGGAATTTTTCCTCTAGTTCTCCCTCGTGTCTTTTGTTTTTACAACGATGCTAATAGTAGTTACAGTAATAATTGTTCGTTTGATTTGCTCATTGTCCGCGCCTCCGTTCCATCGCAAACGCGGACAAACCGGTGACGTAACTTTGAATGCATCGGTTAGGAAATAGAAAGCTGATGCGCAGGAGGAAACTGATCGAATTGTACAGGGTGTAGAGAAACGTTTGATCTTCGGATCGACGAAGATCTGTAACAAAAACTTGCAACATTGTCCTTGAACTTGAATTTTAAGGTCAAATATATTTTTTATTGTATTCTACGCACATTACGAAGATAGAAGTAAAATATTGGGTTTGTGCATGAAAGTAATTTCTGTATTTTAAGGTGAAACAAAACCGAATTTCTTTATCCAAGCGATGAACTTTAATCAATAAAATACTTTCTTATTTATTCATTTTGGCAAACGATCGTCGCACAAAAGGGAAAATATCTTATTCATTAAAATTCATTGCTTGAATACAAAAATTGGCCTCCATTTCACCTTAAAATACCGAAATTACTTTCTTTCCAACCCAATAAATTCAATAAAAAAGTGTTGATCTTGTCATTGCAAATCGAGGACAATTTTGCAACTCTTTTTACAGATCCTCATCGATCCGAAAATGTGGAATATGTCAATGGCAGTCAAGACCGAACGTTTCTGTACACCCTGTACGTGTCTAGAGAATTTTCTACGGACGATCGATCCGCCTGATCAAATTTGATTTTTTTATTTGAACGTTGCGATATTTCTTTAGATCTTGTTAGGATCGATCGCCTCTACGCGTGGGTCCGTGGACCTTTGAATGTATTTCGAGTGTCGAGACGTTGCAAGTTACGTCACCGTATTAATTAAAACACACCGTTCGTAGCATCGTGGGGCTCGATTGTTTGACCCGACGATTAACGAAGAGATAATTAGTGACGTTCGTCGGTTTGGTGATGCGTCGACTGGCCGAGGCGACGAACATTTACAACTCGGTTGTCACTCGTGACAACGCGTCCGATCGAATCCTGATAGGACATGGGATTCGGCAATTAAATCAGAGCGTTCTCAAATATATCTGATCAGCTTCGGCCATAAACTTGTCCTACAATACTCGTTCGAACTACTTCCCTTTTCTATGTATGTACACTGTCGCTCAAAAGTTTGGAGTACGTATTCGAATAAATTTCAAAACGAACTGTTGCTTTAGTTTCAATCGATTCAATTTAATTAATTTCATCGCAACGATAGACCGAATAGCAAAGACTGTTCCAAATTTTTGAGTGGCAGAAATTGACTCGAAGCAATTTGGATATCACCCCAAATAGAAAAATCAAGTGAAATAAATAGAAAAATCAACTCAAATTAATAGAAAAATCAACTGAAATAAATAGAAAAATCAACTGAAATAAATAGAAAAATTAACTGAAATAAATAGAAAAATCAATTGAAATAAATAGAAAATATTTTTAATGAAAGATCCTAATGAGTTCCTCAGGAACGGAACAAACGTTCGTCGCCTTGGAGAAATGAATGTTTGTCATCCAGTGTAATGTTGAAAGGTTCCAAGATATCCTCGGAAGTGGAGAAAACAATCGGATATCGAAAGAACTGGTTAAAAACGTACGCAGTCGTCGTACGACGGAGGTTAATCGGCCGGTGACATAATAAAACATGTACAAAAATCTGTTATCGTTCAATAAACGATACCCGCTTCGCGCACAGGGCCTAACAAATTAATCGAACTCTACGAGTTTGATTGACGTGCTTCTCGTATATACATTCATGTATGTATCGTAATGTATGCGCATACACGCGCTTTAAGTACATATATATATTTATATAAATTTATATATACGCGTACCTACGCCCTCGTCTTCGCAGTGTCGCGCACACTTCCGGAACTTATTCAATTATACGCTGCCGTCGAGAAGCTTACGACTTACACCCAAAATAAATTAATTCGAATTTTCAATTTAGTGAAAAATAGAAATTGTTCTTAAACTTCAATTCTAAAAAGAAAGAATTATTATATTTAACATAATAATCGTCTTCAATGTTTCAGAATAAAAAGTCCACTCATTTTTACTTTATACTTCAAATCGATCAATTTTACTTCATTTACAATATTGCATTTTAAAGGAACGTCTGTCAAACTTCGATTTTAAGAAGAAAGAATTATTGTATTTACCTTAATAATAATCTTCAACGTTTGAATTAAGATCCTAAGACAGAGAATAAAAATAAAAGGCATTTCCGCTTTACACTTTCAATCAATCAATCAATTAATCAATTTAATTCTATTTGTAATGTCACAATTTAAAGAACCTTGCTAAAGCGCTTAATGAAAGAACGAACGTAAGAAATAAATGTAAAAGAATTCGTATTTCTAATTTAAAAAGAACAAGGTCCTAAGTTTTTGGACAGCAGCGTGTTTAACGTCTCGAACAGAAATGCAGCGTGTTCGCGTAGCAATGTTTTTGGTAAAGTACATCGAAAAAACGTGTTTAGCCTAGGGATCGCTCGGGATCGCGTAAAATTATTGTTATCGGAAATAGGAAGTGATCGGCCATGTTTTTTTTTTGGCACACTCGAGTAGTTTGCGGAATGGCAGTGTCGTGGAACTTTCGGTACTCTTCGCCGCTAGAACGAGAACGCGCGGCGCGACGGCAATAGCGTTTATTTTTACTTTCGAAATCAGTCTGAGGGTACGCTTGAATTCGTTGCGGGTCAATCGGACTCTTCTTCCGTTTCTCTCGGTTTCGAATCCGAGAAGATCGATATGCTTTTGAACGTTGTCGCCGAGTTTTTTCTTTTACGCTGAGGGGGGATCCGTCGATCCGAAATATCTTTCGTGGTTTTCGAGGTGCGGAACGAAAGTACCGGAATACACTTTAGATGGTACCTAAATTTAATAAAATCGTTGGTTTCAGTCGACTTTTTCCAAAGCGTATAATAGGAAATCCTTGATCTAAGAAAACGGAAACCGTATCATCTACGAGAAACGAATATCCCCTCCCCACGAGGGATCAAAAAGCAGTACCAATCCAATTACAAAACTTCTTTATTTTTCATTATCTTTTTATCGGACTTTCGTCGACTCGTTTGTGGCATTTTTCTGATTAACATGACTACGAAAATGAAAACGATATTTAGTGGTTTAATTGACGATATGTAGTAAGTTCAGGAAAAAATTAAAATAGTAGCACCACGCGATCTAAGAGACAGCACGGACCCGAGCGTCTCTCTTGGATCAAGGATTAACTGTATCATGAATACAAACGTGTAAACCCTTTGTTCCTCGCAGTTGTGATTTCTCAGTCGTCAAGTACAAAAAGTAAAAACACGTAAAGGATTGTAAAATTGTGAGTTGCAACTGGAGGAAAAGCGATGTTTCCCGACAAACTATTGCTCCTCGAGGATGTTCGAGAAAAACGAACGACTCTCTCAGGTAGATTGAACGAATACAAGTGAGTAGACGTTCGGCGATTATAGTCTCAGCCTGCGAGATAACAGGTCTAGCGATTCGATGCTAAACTATTGTGTAAATAATGGTTAACAATTATTGACGTAACGCCATGCACATTTGTGTTTCTTTGAGAATCTACACTGCTGATTCCATGAATATCTTTTGCGTTTCGAGTATGGCTTTTTCCTCTTCTTTCTCCTAAACATAGTAAAGTCTCTACTTGGTTTAACATAAATATCAATGAAACATCAAAAAAACCTTATTAAAAACTGAAAGAAAATTACAATAATTGAAGAAATGTTTAATTTTCGAGTTAAAATTGAGTGAAAAGTTTAATAATTAATTAATTTAATAATGTCGATAAAAAGAAAAGAAGCCAAACTCCCTCCCTGGAAACGACAGTCTACCCTTAATAATCTGAACAATATTTTGAATAATTGTGTAGCAATTTTTAGTGGTGACTCTGCGTAGCCACTCGAGTGCAGAGGGTTAACAATTAATCGGAAAAATACCAGTAATACTAAAAATGCCAATAAACAATTAGAAAAAGCCAGACTATCCCGGCACGTTCGAGATTTGCGGAAGGAGCGGTAGTTTTCCGAAGCGACAAGTGTGCGGCGTGTTAGCTTTAGAAATAGTTGGCGAGCCTTAAGTTAAAAGTGCGCGACATTCGAAGAAGGATGCCGGTTTCGAACGGTGGAACCGGGTCGGGGAAGATGCCGGCGCGGCGTCGCGACGTCGCGACGTCGAGACTGTGGCGTCTCTGTTTTCGTCTCGCCTCGGCATGGAAGAAATGTACAGAGCTGGGTCGGAGTCGGTCGACGGCCGTTCTCCGCCACGGGATTAATGTCTTAGTCAGACGTCTTAGGATTAATAACGGACTTAAAGTAATCAACGATGTTTAGACGTACGTATAAACTTTACAATGCAACAGAGCCGAACTCCGTTCTCAACGTGATCCGCCTCGGTGACGGCGAGATGACGCGCCACGGTAATCGTCGTCCGAACGACGACGACTACTTTGCCTAACAGCTGCGTGTATACACGGCCAAATTCGTCACACGACCATATTTCGTACTCTCGTTCCCGATTCTAATACCACGCACGCACGCACTGGACACAGGTGAGCACGGCCCGGTTATTTTTTTGCCGGAACGACACCGATTCGATCGGCTAATTAGTTTCTGATCGGCTCCTGAAGATCGAACGGAGAGCGAGGAAATCAGTCTTGAAAATGTCAACGGGCCTCTTCGTCCTCCTGCGAGCGTCGCTTCGAGATCAAAGAGCACGTCAAGTTACATCGAACTTGTTTCTTACGCTTGTTGCTGAACATCTGCGTGTTTGAACGGTCGGTAAAGGTGGGATCTCCTTAGCTCCTCTGGATGATCCTCAAGCGATCACTTCTGATGAAGTTTGACGAATGGAGTGTAAGGTTAGAGTCCCATCTTTACAAAGCTACCTATTCAAACCAAAAGAAGACTTCGGAAGACGATTTACTTGGTGGATAGATATGTAGATAGATCCCACTGAGGAATAGTAGACTGTCACGTATGTAAGGACATGTGCACCACTGTATATAATCAATTGATAACAGCCTATGCCTGTTTTCATATCGAGCTGTCAGAAAAGATGAGAAAAGAATGATAATTATATTGAAGAAGAGGGATATGTCTAATTTGTATATAAAATATCTGATAAATATTTTTAATCAAAGGGATTAAAAAGGGGACCCTTAGACACTTTCGCGTTCGAGCAGCTTGTAGTTCATATTTCTGAATTGGAACAGCACATTCGTTGAAAACGGTGAAACAATATCTGAATCAATCTATAATATATGAAAAACAAATTTCCGACTTGAATTTTGAAGATCCTGTGAGGACATTGATTGAGGTGAATTATTCGGTACAATTATTATGCAATTCGTGTTGGATTTCGAATCGTTCAACGAGGTAGTGTCATGTCCAATCAAGAGCAGTGTCACAAGAATGATGCGTTGCACAAGAACAAACGCTTGGAAGTTGTGCCGTGTCGTAACGATTGGTCAGCCGATGACGCGGGATCTGATTGAAAGTGAGCGTGGAACGCGGTTGCAAAAAGCAACGACGGACTTGTCTAGAATCGATGAACGAACGGTGTGGGCCAACGTGACCAAAATAAATGCTCTCGGCTGCACGCGACAGGGACAGGCTATACTAGCTTCGTGACAATTCCGCAGTTGGCCTCTACTACATCGTATTCAATCCCAATTTACTGGCGAATTTATTAGGAGAACAGCTATTGTATTAGATCCTGGAGATCTCCAATTATGTGGTTAGAAGGAGTGCCTTTCAAAATATTTTCTAAAAAATTGAATGGTCCTGAACAGCCCCAATTATGTGGCTAGAAGAAGTGCCTTCCAAGATATGTTTTAAAAAATTGATTCAAGCAGCGAATGGTCCTGGACATCTCCAATGATGTGGTTACAAGAAGTGTCTTCCAAAGTATGTCTTAAAAATTGATTCAAGCAGCGAACGGTCCTGGACATCTCCAATGATGTGGTTACAAGAAGTGTCTTCCAAAGTATGTCTTAAAAATTGATTCAAGCAGCGAACGGTCCTGGACATCTCAAATGATGTGGTTACAAGAAGTGTCTTCCAAACTATCTATTAAAAAATTGAATGGTCCTGGACAGTCCCATTTATGTGGTTACAAGAAGTACCTTTCAAAATATCTTTTAAAAACTTGATAGGTTCTGGACAGCCCCAATTCTGCGGTTACAAGAAGTACTTTCCAAAATTTCTGGAAAAATTGGTTCAAACAGTGAATGGTCCTGGACATCTCCAATTACGTGGTACAAGACGTACCTTCCAAAATATGCCTGAAAAAATTGATTCAATGGTCCTGGACATCTCCAATTACGTGGTACAAGAAGTACCTTCCAAAATATGCCTGAAAAAATTGATTCAATGATCCTGGACGTCTTCAATTACGTGGTACGAGAAGTACTTTCCAAACTACGTCTTAAAAATTGATTCAATGATCCTGGACGTCTCCAATTACGTGTTACGAGAAGTATCTTCCAAAATATGTCTAAAAAATTGATTCAATGGTCCTGGACGTCTCCAATTACGTGGTACAAGTAGTACCTTCCAAAATATACTTTAAAAACTTGAACGGTCCTGGGCATCTTGAATTACGTGGTTACAAGAACAATCCGCCAGCCAAGGGTGAAGCGACGATGATCGAACAAAGCACAGAATTTTCGTACCAACGAGCGACGTTTCTAAAATTGATAGGACGATACCCAAAGGAGGACGACGGGCCTGTTTCGGTATAAAGACAGCCTGGGATCGTAAACGGCGTCGTATCCGGCCAGTTTCCGGACGCTCAGAGGACTTTCCCGTGCTCTGCTCGTACGTTTAAGTCTTTGGTCTCGAATGGGTCGCCCGCCGGCGAACGAGTCGCGGCGGTCTGAGCAAATTGTCGTTTGGCACGCACTCCTGCACGCGATTAAACTCATTCAACCACCGATCATTCACTCACTCGTCGCGTCCACGCACGCACGCTCGTAATATTCTCGTTGCGTCACAGGCAAAGAGGGAAAAAGGTGATCGAGCGTCTAGACTAGGGCGATTACGATCGCCAAACTGAATTACTTTCGACGTTCTCTCTCTCTCTTCTCTTCCCTCTCTTCTCTTCCCTCTCTTCTCCTCGTTGCCTGCGAGAGGATTCACGAATCCCAGCAACGAGCGGAATTTCAATTTTCACCTAATGTAATCGACAGAGAGAAGAAAAAGCGTGTTCTCCTTTCGCACGCTTCGCGATTTTTTTCTTGTAGAATTCTAACCATGTTGAAAGTATCGCGGCGGTACGCCGGATAGAGAAGGATTCATTTCACCTAATTTGTGTTTTTTTCCGTTCCTTCGACCACGGGGTGCGGATCAGGAATCAGGGGTGGATGTGGGGCAAGGGAGGAACACAAAGTTTGCCTACCGTGGGACACACGCGGGACGTGCCGGAAACACTCAGGGGAGATTGGGAGGGTGAATTAAACGGCGATTGAGTAGTCGGAGGAGGGATTGTTTTGGGTGCTCGGCCTTGACCATAGAGAGCTCCTTAGACCGAGTTTTAGTTTCTTCAAGGAGTCGATGTCGCACTCGGCCTCGCTCAGCTCCGGCCGATCGGAACGATCCCCGTTCCCCGCCACTACGTTTCCCTGGTTGCCTACGAACGTCGTCTCCGCTACCGATATAGGCGGCAATACCGTGCGTAGCGAGCTCCTGCTGGGAACATGCCATCTTGCCGGACGACCAAAGTCACACGGTTAGTATCATGGCTCCCGCGGACGTCGCACAGTGCTCGGTCGCTTATGGGAGGCGACAGAAAATCATCAATTTCTCAATTAATCCATCTTCGACCCCTAATACATTTCTAACACTAAATCTACCTAGCATTGAAAGCGATTAGAATGTTTTAGCTTATCAAAATGACGAGGCTCTATTTATTTAGATTTTGTGCAATTTTTATGTTAATGTATGCTTGGATAAAGAAATGTATCAAATCAATTTTTACGTAAGCAGCTTCATAATTTGAATAACGGTGAAATGAGAAATATCAAACCGGTCGTTTGACCGGTAGTGTTAAAGAGGAGACGAAGCCCTTATACATTTTTAACACTAAATCTACCTAGCATTGAAAGCAATTAGAATGTTTTAGCTTATCAAAATGACAAGGCTCTATTTATTTAGATTCTGTGCAATTTTAATTGTATCAAATCAATTTTCATATAAGGGCTTCATAATTTCAATAACGGTGAAATTAAAAATATAAAACCGGTCGTTTGTCCGGTAGTGTTAAAGAGGAGACGAAGCCCTTATACATTTTTAACACTAAATCAACCAAGCACCGAAAGCGATTAGAATGTTTTAGCTTATCAAAATGACGAGGCTCTATTTATTTATATTTTGTGCAATTTTTATGTTAATGTATGCTTGGATAAAGAAATGTATCAAATCAATTTTTACGTAAGCAGCTTCATAATTTGAATAACGGTGAAATGAGAAATATCAAACCGGTCGTTTGACCGGTAGTGTTAAAGAGGAGACGAAGCCCTTATACATTTTTAACACTAAATCAACCAAGCACCGAAAGCGATTAGAATGTTTTAGCTTATGAAAATGACGAGACTCTATTTATTTAGATTCTGTGCAATTTTTATGTTAATGTATGCTTGGATAAAAAAATGTATCAAATCAATTTTAATGTAAGCAGCTTCGTAATTTCAATAACGGTGGAATGAAAAATATAAAACCGGTTGTTTGACCGGTAGTGTTAAAGAGGAGACGAAGGCACGTGGATTAATTAAAAAATACAATACTGCTAAAAAGAAATTGAAACGATTACACTGTCCAACAAATTTCAACTTTTTTTTGTTATTTCGATTCCCACTATGCGATTTTTATACAGTTTTTCGCGCTGATTCCGAATCTGGCCTTAATTTTTCTCATATACGTACAGTTTTTGAGAAAATTGAGTTTTAAAAAAAGACACATTTTTCAACTTTGAACAATTATTGCGATGTTGTTATAAAAGATATTGAATTGTTCT
>CM052194.1:15806786-15827810 GCA_028455805.1 Lasioglossum figueresi
TAGTTTACAGAAATTTATAATTTTATACACAACTTTTAGAGAAAGAATTCATTGGTGTACGACACACTGGTCTTCAAGGTCGTTATGTCGTATACGAATGAATTTGTTTTGGTGTACTCTTTCATACGATATAAAAGAATATACAGCATTTCATTTAAAAAATTGAAGGTCACCTTCGTGTCTAAAAAAATTACAGACACTTAATACTATACTAATAATAATATTTACCAGTGCCTTCCTTGTATTCGAGGATGTATTTGGTTACTTCGCCAGTGTCTTGCGATTTGTGTTGCCATTTCACGTTGATACTACGACTGGCGACCATCGCGGTCTCCAACGAATTTGGTGGATGCGGTGGCTCTGAAATTTAAACAAAATAACCGTACCGTTAACGAGAAACATCGAAATTTATTTGTTTACCAGTGACTCATACTAATGGTTATTGTACCTTGGACGAGGAGTTGCACTAATTGTTGATCGCGACCATAAAGGTTACTCGCTTGGCAGAAATATGCTCCGCTGTCGGACGCCTCTGCATTCGATATTTGTAATTGAGCTATTACACCGTCCGGTGTTACTTCTCGCTTCACTGTAACCCTTTACATCCCATAATGTATATTAGTATTGTACAGTATTTTCATTTAACATTCTGTTGGCTTATAAAATTAAATTAATTTTCTTCTGGGGACTACCCCAGGCAGAAAATATTTGAAGTTGAAAGAGTTAGAATATATAATCCATGTAATTTTGATTGTTTTTCCCTTAAAAGAATAATTAGTGTGCTTCAAATATCCGTAAATACGTGTTCAAAATTCTAATGTAAAAAATTCCATAGTTCGTCTGGAAAAGGTTTCCTAAAAATTGTTTAAAAAATGACAGTCGAAACCGGAATACTCCCTTAACACTAGGTTTACGGGATCCATCAAAATGTCGAGTCGAGATGATTTTTTAAATTCTTTAGAAAGAAATTAAATTGAATTCTTTGAAGAGAATTGCTAAAAATTTGTATTCTTGTTATTTCGATAAAGCGATGCGAGATAGTCACTTTTAGTTGTCCGTTAACCTAGTGTTAATAGATTATGATCGTGGGGCTATCAGACTTTCGTGTAATAACTGGCAGGGTAATTAACTTTACCGGTAGTTTGTCGAGGGGTTTAACTCAATTTTTCCACCCTTTAGCCAAGTGACGCTGACTGGCGTGTCGCCGTGTACCTCGCAATGTAACGTCGCTGTGTCGCCCTTTTTCACGGTGACGAGCCTCGAAGGTGCCGCAAAGTATGGAGAAGCTATTAACATAATAAAAAATATGTAAGTGCTCGAAGTCTCATACATCACTTTACCTTATAGAGAAGACCGTTCGCTACCGGCACCTTTCACTTACGACACAGTTATTTTTACATATTGGCTTGGGTCATAGATACTTAGCAGATACTCGTGCATTTTAATCTCATGTCTCACTTCTTATTAATTTCTTATTTTTACTTCACCCATAGCACTCGACGTGACAACTAAAATGTGTGCTAAAAGTGCATCAAATTGATGAAAATTTACGAAATTTACGCGTTGCAGATACGAGTATTAATAATAAACTAATTTTTGCCAGTGGTAGTATACTATATTATAGAAGTATCATAATTATCCTCTTATAACGCCACTTCGAAATAAAGCCAACCGAGAGAAGGTACATAATCACTAGAGTTCATGCTCTCATGGGATCGTATAAAGCAAATGATTCCACACCCCTAAGTGTTTCACAGACCTCGCGTCTGTGATTACGAGTTAATGTTTATGATCTAATTTACAGTTCTCGCAATTAGGAATTCCACCAAGTTCCACGTGAAGTAAGAATCGAATCACGAAGACCACCGAATTTTTTAAAATGGTGCTCTAAATGTATCAAATTCACGATCCTGTCGAAAACAATATTTCTGTTGGTAACAAATTCTTCTAAATTCTTCTACTACTTTTACTTTTGTGTCAATCTACCTCCAACCATGGTAATCAATTTATGCACAGTAAAGCTTTGAACTATGATAAACCTTTGGGTCCGTGCGGTTTCTTAGATCCTGTGGTTAATTATTATTCAATGCTTTCAATTTACTTGCTTTCAATTTACTAAAAATACAGTCATAAGTTTCTGTATAAATTATTTTGCAGTTCACTACTAAATCTGGCAATAATTATTATTCCACAGAGAATATTATATAATAATGTGATCCGTATCTACTTTCGACTGGATCGAACGCTGAGAAAAAGTTAATCAGACTCACAGTTCACTTTCAATTGGACCACTTTCCCGATACCGCTTCCAATACCGTTGCTGGCTTGACAGAGATAAAATCCTTCTCTGTCTTCTTTCACGTGCTGCAGAAGCAGGGAGCCATTGCTGAGGATTTTCGTGTAATCTCTCTCCCGCAACTCCTCATATTCACCGGACTTGCTTCCTGTCTCGCAAAGATATCGATCCATCAATTCTAGCCGGTGATTAATACGCTTTGAAAAAACTTTTTTCAATTTCATGAAGATAAATCGTGGAATACCCGTCCAGTTTTTCAACAAAATTAGGTGCTATCTGTTACTGCGCCTCGAATAAATGTCCCTCTTCAAGCCGATAATAAAACGGAAAGAGAAAATCGGTGGAACGTAAATACTACGTCGCGAAACGGATTTCAACAGCCAATTTTAAACATCCATGATGTTAAATGTCTCATCGGATGCTTGTTATTCAATATTTTCAACTTTTATATAACAAATACATTGAAAATCTTATTTACAGATTTTTCGGACACTTTCGGTAGCCAGATGAGAAAATGTTTGGAACAAAACGAATTTTTAGTCGACCACGAAATGCGATAGAAAAGAATTCGAAAATGAGAACGTCACCTTTTAAGTAGCACTGCATACTTTTTTTTAGTGCATGTTAGACTTCGGGCGTTTATGCAATTTTCAATTTTCGTAGGTAAATTTAAAAAAAGTGAAAGATCTGAAGTAAATAAAAATCGTACTAAATTCTGTGGAATTTTACATTACAGCGTTCCTTGAAAATCTTCAAAAGCTATAAATGCATAAAGATCCGCAGTCTAATCATAGTATAATGATAGAATTAATCTAAAATGATATTTCTATGCTTTATAAATGAAATTTACAAGTTTTCTCTAACATTCAACCGGGATTCTGGACAGCAACTTTAGTTTCTGGCCGGCGCCAGGTGTCATGAAAATGTATCTTATTGTTTATTCATACAATTAGGGGCTTCTCACCGGTAGCTTTTTTCCAGACGATGGTGGGTGTGGGTACGCCCTTGGCTTGACAGTGCAAAGCGACGTGCTTGTTCCGCTCGACGCTGACGTCCGTCGGCTCGACGATCCATTGCGGCGGCACTGAAAACCAGAGCGAGCAGCTTTAAACTAATCCATCGCGTCGCTCTCCTATCCAAATAATCTTTTTCTTTATCTTTTCTTTTTTCGTTTGTTTCTTTTCTTTACTGGTCGTTAGCGATTTAGAGACAGGTACGTTGTGATAAAGTCGTGAAAATCGCGGTCAAAGAAGAGCTCGTCGACGGTGTGGCGCGTTCTCGTCGGAAGTGGAAGCGAACCGAGAGATTCATATGTATATACAACGAGAGAGAGATAGAGAGAGAGAGAGAGAGAAAGACACACTGTACAAAGAGAGGGAAAAAGATAGATAGATAGATAGATAGAGAGAGAGAGAGAAATAGAGAAAAAAATGAGACAAAAATATGGAAATTTTCGACGGACGCGGCCTTTCGTCGACGAGGTTCTGTCGTTCTCGACAAGTTGAAACGATTGTTCGTACGGGATCGAGAGAATTTGAAACGCGACGATATATATACACAGCACGATAGCAAAGAGAATTTAGTATCGCGGCAAACAATTTTGACAGTTTATTTTCCTCCGTTTTTTTTTCCCGTTCATGGTGGATGGTAGTTCACGTAATATGAGAGAAAGTGACAGAGAGACATTTAGACAAAGTGAATGAAGGTACGTGGGTGAGGTATAAGTATGGACAAGTGGGGGTAATTCGGGGTCGATGCGAGGCGTCTTCGAGGGCGTTCTTCGTGATATACATGTATAATACTTTCGGTGACTGCGATCATTCCCACGGCAAAAACGAACGGACTTCTCTACGGAGGATTCACCAATGTATAAGCGGTTCTGTATCAATACGCCATAACACGTACAATAAAACCCAAGAGACCAAAAAAAAGAGAAAAAAGAAAAAGAAAAGAACAACAACTGAAAATAATAAGGTAAACAAAGTGTACAGAAGAAGACAGGTAGTGCACAATAACGAAGCGTCTATCGAGATTCATTAATGTATATAGATAACTAGCTACGCTGAAAAATTCGCCACTATGTGTGCAAGTCGTCTAATGCGGAGAGACCGATTACGGTGAATGGTAAAAATGGCCGCTCGAACGCCGCGCATCGATGATGATATAATGTCGAGAGTTGTCAAGGCTTGTTTATTAATCGTTCTGGGTGTACTGTTTGGCGGGTTCTACTTTTTACGGTGGTGAAAAACGCTGCACAAGCGAGATACTGTGAGTGGGAAGTTCCAACGTTTTACAAGACGGCAAATACCGGCCACGCATTAACGCGTGCGACAATATAATATATATAGATATATATATGTGTGTGCGTACGTTTCTATGTTGTGTACGTATATCTGTATGAGCGAGGTGGGGACAACTTTTTTTCTCCGAGCGCAACCACAAATTTTTGCCTTTCTCCTAGAAATATTTACGTTTTCCCTATGTCGTCCAGTAGATTTACACGAGAGGATGCGAGAAATCCAAGTTTCGATCCTGGAGGATCAATGGTTCACAAGTTATAAATGTTCATTTATTTGGAAATCGCTCAACTTTAAACACTTATAACTTGAGATCCATTGATCCTGCATGATCGAAACTTGGATTTCTCACATCTTCTCATATAAATCGACTGAATAGCATAGAGAAAAGGTAAAAATTTCTAGGAGAAAGGGAAAAATTTCTGGTTACGCAAGGAAAAGAGCAGCCGCGAGGTGTGTTTACAGATTTATTGGACAGTGTTCTGTATTTTGTATGTACGTGTGTGTGTTTGCAGTGTTCTTTGCAAGATACTTGTTCAAATAAGTAGAACTCTCGGAAGAAAAGGCGCAAATTGGGCAGGACGTGTGTAGGTTACGGAATGAGAGCATGTCGGCGGTAGACCGAAAGATATATCGTGGAAAGGCGAATAATAATATATATATATGTATATATAGATATATATATAAGTACCCGCTTCTAACGACTAGTTCGATGAATACGAATTTAATTAATAATAATACGTACTACTAGCCTACATTACCGGGTCGCATGGAAACGACGGGGCATCGACAATTTCGAGAAATTTTACCTTCGAACAAGTTTCACAATTGGATAATTGCGAACTGTCGGATGACAGTAGAATAGCTTTGCTAGATAATTTTTATCGTGGAGGACATTTTGTTTTGCGTGCCCCGCGTTGCGCCGCGACGGAAGGAAATATAAAAAACAGCGTCACAGATAGAGAAAAGACAGTGATAGGTAGACAGACAGAGACAGACAGTCAGACAGAGAGAAAGATAGAGAGAAATCATGCAGAAGTGTTGATCGAAAAAAAGGGTTGCCTTCGAACGAGCCCAAAGGAGAGCCAGCGCATAGGTATCGTGAAAAAACATTATACGTTCTGTTTGGTTCGTGAGCAGTGTGGCACGTGCTCGTACTCGGGTGATCAAAGATAACACTTAAGTATAATAATAATAATAATAATTAAGTAAGTATATATATAATATGTATATATATATATATGTACAGAGAAAACACACGTAAGGTGATGCAGACAAGAATAAATAACACTTCGCTACGTCGTAGAGAGAATAGACACATGCAGATTAAAAAAGTGTTTCTTTCTGAATGCTCACATACACGCACGCACGCAGGCCAGAAGAGAATTTCAATTTTTCATTGTCATTATATGTTATTTTTTTTTCTTTTTTTTTCGTATACAATATCATTTCATTTCTTTGTATTTTGTTATTGTTGATTATATCGGTTGGTTGGTTGCTCCGTTTAAAGAAACGAGTAAAATAAGGAAAGGTGCAAACTGTTACCTTTATTATTCGGTCAAGTCAAGCAAACCTCGGGGGGTCCACGAGATACCGACGCATTCCCAGAGAGCCAAAGCAACGTAAATGTAATACACACTGTGTCTGAGGAGTGGAGCCACGGGACAAAAGGAGATCGGGAACGATTCGATGATCAGAGATAAGGAGGATTTTCAATGATGATACGCGTGATCTCGCTTGGAACAGACTTTCGATCTCGTATCTTCAGATTCGCGGATAACCTCGATTTTTTCTCTCTATAAAACAGTAGCTCGAGATTCGTTTGAAATGCTCGTCTTCGATCCGGGCGAGAACACTTCGGATGATTAACGATGGTGACGCAAGGATCGAATTAGTAAGCGTTATGATATGACGATGGTAAAATGGACGATGATATCGGTGGTAATGAGAGACGGGACTCCGATGGATTTGATGGGATACTGTGGGGGATCGGGTCTCTTGGGGTTGGTCTCGATCTCGACGTTCCATCTATTGGAAACTGTCCGTAGTTTTTATTTATGTCCTCCGGTTTGAAGTTTCGAGAATGCGTTTCGACGTTTCAGACATAATGGACAGGAAAATATCACCGTGAAACTTAACGTGGGACATGGAGTCTGTAAATGACGGTTGAAAAACATTAGTGGCTAGTCGGACTTGAGAAAACGCGAACTGCTTCGGAGGTGTGACAGAGAGAGATGTTCCTCGATGTCTGATCAGACACTTCAAACAGATGGTTGGAAAACTTTTCGTTTGAAAAGAGAAACTCGAAATCGCTTCATCTTATAGGAGATCGATCAAAACGCTCGATTTACACGGAAACGAGTCTTTCTAACATGGCGGGCTTTTCAAGGGGTACGTAAAAATGCAGACGACGATTGTGGAGCTACTGCGAGTTGGTTTCGAAACATCGATTATTTTTTAATATTTCAAATTTTGAGTGTTAAAGCTTTCTTTTACGTTTTTCTAAAAATCATGCTTTTTGGAGTAGCAAAATTTCCGGAACTGTACATCCGATTTCCTTCAAACTTTTATTCGGTATTCCATTATTTAATTTTTAAGAATTCATCGATGTTCATCTTTTTAGTAAAAATAGATTTTTTGTGTTCAAAGTGTCGCTATTTTTATAATTATCGAGATTATAGAAAAAATAATAACTGTCATTTTGCAATACTTCTAGT
Source organism: Lasioglossum figueresi (assembly GCA_028455805.1). Lineage (NCBI taxonomy): Eukaryota > Metazoa > Arthropoda > Insecta > Hymenoptera > Halictidae > Lasioglossum > Lasioglossum figueresi. Next base: position 15,814,097 of record CM052194.1, read on the forward strand.
TCAAAGAATTAGAGGCTGAAGTCGAAGATTTTCCAAAAATAATTCCGCAAAACGATTTTTCGACACCGTCTGACAGGTTCAGGATTATTGGAACAAAATAATTTGTAATGTGTCTGAAAGCTTGAGTTTAGATTACTCGCAAGAAATTTACCTTCCAGAATATAGATCACCTTGCAAGAGTATACAAAATAACGAAAGGATTATTAATTTTAAAAAGTGTCGAACAATTAAAATAACGTCCAAATCAGATATTAAGTCATTTAAAAAATATCTTAAATGATGTAAATAGTTCCCCGTCACTCTCAATTTTTCAGTTTACAGTGAATTAATTGAAAGAACAGCTGCTGCGTTAGCGGAGAATAATCTCAAACATTATCAGAATTATTATAGTTACAAGTAGACGTTACATAGCAGAGTTATAAGGGGTTCTCGTCATAGATAAGGGGTTAAGGTCGAGAACACCGTTTCAAATATCTAGCCCTGTGCAGACGCGAATGATCTGGATCGAGCACGATTTCAAGGATCAAGTTGAGTCACCAATGGAGGATGTGACCGACGGAACGCGGAAGTTCGAAGATATTTGTAAAATAGACATAAGTGGAATAGTCAAGGCTAGTTTCTAGGGTGACAGAGATATCGAGGCTGTCGTATTCGTCAAGATCGATGACCCCGGATCGACGAGGGTGGTCGAGGTGGTGTCTGGGATGACGATGGAAAAGGGTCGCCGATCATCTAGTTACCTTTTACCTGTAGCTTGGCCGTGTACCTGACCTCGGCGGCGGGGTTCGCGGCGACGCAGGTATAGTCGCCGGAGTGCTCGGCCGCGAGGTTCGTTATACTGAGGAGGCTTGAGTAGGAATCCAGTTGGGAGATGTTTGCGACGGAGGCCAGATTCGGCGGCAAGGGAAAAGGACTTTGGCCGTCTTTTAGCCAGGATATAGTTAGGGGTGGGTCACCCGCCGCGACCCCGCACACCGTCCGCGTCCGCATCCCCTCGGATAGTCCCTCTTGGAACGTAAATGGCTCAATAATAGGGGGTACTGGAAAAGGTCAAGAGAGAAGAGAGAACCATACGTGAGAGCGAGAAAAAGATGGCACCAAAAAAAATGCAAGAACCTTTTTTTTTTTTAACTTGTACCGACGGTACAAATATCGTGTTATCATTTTTCTATTTTTCTTTTCTTTTTTTTTTTTCGTCATATGATATCATATCATATATATGTATATATATATGTGTATAAATATATACAATATATATATTGCTGGTTCAGTAATAGTAGCGGCATGTATTCATATATTATATAGACAGTAGTACGTCCATGTATATGTATAGATATATATAGAATATAATATGTATATATATATATACGTAGAATATGTACAATAGAGGCAGTATAGTAACGTAGCAATGTAGAGGAGAGAGAGGGTGGCCCCGCCGCGGACCTGCCCCTGCCGCCCTTAAACACCTTATACATAGAAGATTGGCATCGCATACTCACAACACATACGCTCGTTCTCAACGCAAGAGCTAGCATTCGTCGACCCTTCCAAAATTCTGTCCCCAAAAGAATCGCGTTGCATTCGATTGCATTCTTCAAATCAAAGAAATCCTGTGGCTTGGGTTGCGTCGGCTTGCCGAGAAACCAACTGATCCGACTCGATCCTGTCTCTGATTGTGATTGTAGATGTACAGATAACTGTAATTTACGCATGCATTGTAGATCATTAACCCTGCTACGATTTATTCTTCTATCCGTTCAATTTATCTGATCTATCCGATTGCTTGAACATCGTTTCCTGTAGCTCGTAACCTCGGAAGAAGAAAACCAGTTACCATAGAGTTATACAGAGTTCGTGGCCCTTTCTTTCGGAATTTCTTTCATTATTTACAAAGAACTAAATGTGTACGTACATACGTATTTGAAACGCTTCTTCCAAAAGATTGATTACAAACGTCCCATCTTCCCTCAGACTTGGAAACACAGAACAGACCGGTGCGACAGGGTTAACACTCCAAGATAAATAATTAACACGTTGACCGGCGACATTGCAACCACACAAGCATTTCGTAAAGCTAAACCCTGTCATCTTATGGTACACGATCGATCAGAGGAGAAAATTAGGTGACGCGACAGTCAACGTGTTAAATTAGACAGCGGATCGAGCTCGAAATAAACGGGCCAGTTGTTCCGCGTCAATGTAACGTGACCGGCGCAGTCCCACAGCCTGGAGGAACGGAAACAAAGACGACCATACAGTACGCACGGTCGCGGAGACTTGGCTGGTTTCCGGAAGAGTCGATTCAGGGACGAGAGGAAGAAACGTGGGAGATAATTATAAGTGGCAGGTCTCGTGCAAGGAGGATGAGCCACGCTAAGCGTGAGCTGTCATCGAGAACACGTCCTCAGGTCTCTACGTTCCTGAGTGACGTTCGAGGCGTCGTAGTAAAATCCTTCTCGAATGAACACGCGTAGGAACCGTAGACGCGAGGCGAGAGAGCAATCGATCGTCGGGCGTTAGTCCACGTGGAAAAGCTATTTACAGCGGCGACAGCAGCGCAAACACTGGACATAGAGATCCCTGTGACGGGAAGCAACGTAAAAGACACGCGCGGACGACGTTAAAGTGTACGTTTCCAAAATCTTGATGAATTTTCATTTTTTCTTTTTCCGATTATCTTTTTTCTTCGGATCCTCGCGCGTTTCATTCTCGAGATTATTGGGCAACCGTGAACGCACTCGTACTCTCACTCGCTCGGATTTCGGGCGGTCAGGCGGTCGTCGGGCTAAAGTGAAGGGGGCCTAGAGGAGGATTACCATGAACCACAAGCCGCTGCGTGTGTGATACCTCTGCGGCCAGATTACGGGCCACGCACGAGTAGTTGCCGTTGTGATCTGGAGATAAACGTTCAATCATCAGTATGCTATTGTACTGGTCCACATTGGTGACACTGACACGCTCCGATGGACCCATCGATCGTCCGTCCTTGAGCCAGGAGATCGAGAGTGGCAGATCGCCCCTGGTCACCGAGCATGTCAACGTGGTGCGCTCGCCGAGGTGTAGATCACGATCTGCCGTGAATGGGCTAATTTTGGGAGGAACTGGAATAATAACAACAACGACAGCTCGTGAGCTACGAGAACCATACGCGACCATCTAAAACACCGGTTGACCACAAACATCTCCCTGGGGACCGCCAACGGAATCCTAGAAAGTTCTCTTTCGTGTCTCCCTCTTTTTACTCTACCATTGCTTCGAAGCGATCGATCTTACGATACTTTCTCTTTCGTTCTTCCTTTACCCAGTTTTCCGTTCTTCTTGGTAGAACGTTCGATTGGTAGTTTGTCTCATCGTCCTTGACCCTTGTAAATGGTTGACACCCTGCAACAATCGTAGAATAGCGAATCGAACGTGACGCCTTACCGATTACGGCTACGTCGCCGGATCTTCTTGCGCTGTGGCCCTGCTTGTTCTTCGCCGAGCACGTGTATCCTCCAGTGTCCATCTTCTTCTGCACGCTCGTGATCACCAGGGTGCCATCCTGCAGCACCTTCTGACGCAGGTCGTCCGGCAACTCCCGGTTCGCCCGTTCCCATTTGATCTCGTCGATCGGGTAACCGGCTACTGGACACTTCAAACGCAGAGTCTCGCCCGCCACTGCGGTCACCTTCGGGATCAGACGGATGTAGGGAAGACCTGCGATCAGATATAACGCACCAGTTAATCGTTCGTTCAATATTTATCCGATTGCGAAGGGATTCGTGCTGATAGGGTTGTCGTTTTAATAGCCACATCAACAATGTGACCTCCGTAAGTATGGACTTCGTTAAAAGCACTTTTTATTAAATTCATGGCTTGTATGAAATATGTTTATATTGCCATCTCCCTGTTTACCAAATAAGTCACTGATACTTTATCTTCTTAAAATCTGTATAAATTTTCTGTTTATACAAATCTGTATAAATCTGGGGCTACTGATTTGAAACAAATTTGTTTTTGAATATCTCGCAAAATTCCGTACGATTTCGTAGGGTTGTCATTTTTATAGCCACATCAACAATGTGACCTTCGTAAGTATACACTTCGTTAAAAAGAACTTTTTATTAAATTCATGGCTTGAATAAAATATGTTTACATTGCCATCTCCCTATTTACCAAATAAGTCACTGATATTTTATCTTTTTAGAATCTGTATAAATTTGTTGTTTATACAAATCTGTATAAATCTGGGGCTACTGATTTGAAACAAATTTGTTTTTGAATTTCTCGCGAAGTCTCGTACGATTTCTTGAAAAGAACCTGCGATTCTATTTATGTTAAGCAAGGTGACATTGGTTTCGCTATGTAAACAAAGTGTTTTCGGAATATTTTTGTTTGTAAATTCCGAGCAATTTTGTGAAATAGTAATAATATACGGTCCTATTTTTGTTAACCGAGGTGACCTTGGTTTCACTATGCGAAAAAAGTGTTTTGATTTGTAAATTCCTCGCAATAGCAATTTCAAACAAAATTTGTAAAGCACATCCACTTAATTTTGTTCCAGACTTCTCTATTCGGGGGCTAACTAAAAATTTCAATATTTCAAGAAAGTCCTCCTTACGAAAATAATGAGTCGAGGATGAAAATTCATCTAATGAAGATAAATGTGACAGTTAGATGGATCCGCTAATTTAATGGCGACACGAATTCCGTATTTAAACGAAATTATTTCTCTTCAATGTACTCCGTAGACTTGAAATGTGGAACTTAGGGTCACTGTACCGTAAACGTTGAGACGAGCAGCGTGAGTGGCTTTTCCAGCCCGGTTTTCGGCAGTGCAAGAATATTCGCCACCGTCCTCCACCATCGCGTGGCTGATATTGACGTGGGATATGACGTCTCCATGGACTGTGACGTATTGACCTATGACGAACCTGTCAAAACGCAGCGGAATTTTTTTGTAATTCAATCGAACGAAATTATTCGCATATTCAACGACTTTTTCGACTGGAAGCACCGTACTTTCAAAAAATTCTTTTAAAAAATACCATGTACAGAGTGTTTCTAGAAAATGTTCCTGTAGAAAATGTTCCTCTAGAAAATGTTCCTCTAGAAAATGTTCCTCTAGAAAATGTTCCTCTAGAAAATTCTAGTAAATGTTCCTCTAGAAAATTCTAGAAGATGGTCCTCTAGAAAATTCTAGAAGATGTTCCTCTAGAAAATTCTAGAAGATATTCCTCTAGAGAATTCTAGAAGATGTTCCTCTAGAAAATTCTAGAAAATGTTCCTCTAAAAAATTCTAAAAAATTCTAGAAAATTTGTTTGCTCACAAAATAAACGCAGTAGATCGAAGGACCCCTTTAAATAACGTTTCTTTTCATTTCCCCAGTCGTAGGTGTCGCGTACATGAAACTTACCTTCCATTCGTTGGCAAGGGGAAGCCATCCAAGGCCCAGGTAACTTGTGGCGTCGGGTTTCCTGCCGCGGAACACTTCATGGACACCGCTGGTCCAGGTTGCATTGTTTGGGAGATGAACGAGTGTAACAGCATCGGTGGCGCGTCTGAAACAATAAAAACGCACGCGCCCAAATAAAATCACCACAAGCGCTTTTCAGTTTCTCAGTAGTTCGTATAAATGGGACGTTCTACTTGTGACTCGACTGCAGAACGTTGTGCAAAATAAGATTTTTCTCCATCATTTGCAACACTTAAGAAGTGTGGTACTTAGAGTCGGAGTTGTTAGATCAGGCATGCCCAGATCGTTACTCGATCGGAGGCATTCTCAAGGAATACCCCCACTTCTCTCGCTCGCGCGTTTCGCTCCCCGTGGCGGCCGTAGTGCTCCGAGCATACGATGGCCATCACGGGGAGCGAGACGCGCGGGCAGGAGAAGTGGAAATATTCCTTGAGAATGCCTCCGATCGAGCAACGATCTGGACATGCCTGCGTTAGATTAAGACTTGTCTCCCCACTCTACCTTTCCCCTTCTACCACGCTATTCCCCCCACGCTTCGGCCACAGTCACGTGACGCGGTCCGCCTCTGCATACGTCACAACGTCACGTGACTCGGTCCGCCTCTGCACGCGTCACAATGTCACGTGACTAATCCGGCACTGGCAGAGAGAGAGAGGGGCTAGCTTTTTCCCCTCAATTCAATTCAGTTCCCCTGATCTCTGATAGTAAAATAAAATTGAAAAATTGTCTGTCGTTCGGTTCGTTTCTCTAGGGCGTGGATGAATTAAAATCAGTTTAGAACAGGTTCATTTTCTGTCTACACAAGTCTACAAGTGAACACATACATCGCGTTTAATTACTGCCGGAATAAAATAACAGAAACATGGAAATTAACTTTAAAAAGATTCAACTTAAATATCTGTCGCACACGGCTGATTAAATTCGACTACCCTATTGCAAGCATTTTCTTGCATTTCACAAAGTATTTACGAATTTCGTAAGACGATCGTCAGAAATTCACTACAAATTTTGGCAAGTCGTAGTTGCATAAAATGCTTAGTTCAATGATAAACTACGTATCGTTCGGACCAACGATTGCTACGAGACACGTGAAAAAACAAGAAAAAAAGGGAAAAGGAAACGAGCGACACAATACGATTCGAGTACGCACGGGAAAAGCCGGCGAGCGGAGTTCTCGTCGAGTAAACACATTCACAGCGACACGCGTGTCCTCGCTTTTCGATGATTTTGACGGGCGCACGACGGCGGGGAAAAGTAAAAAATCGGAGGCTTCAAACAGGCTGCACGTTCCTCAACAGAGACTCTTCGCCGAGCCCATTTCTCGTCCAACACTTTCACGGGCGGGTGTTCGCGCGACTTCAAAGAATCATCGGAATCACGGGTGCTCGAGAACGGGGGCTGGGAAAATATCGAAAGAAAAACGACGGAGCGCCAGAAAGAGAGAGAGAGAGAGAGAAAAAATCGTAGAAGAGACAAATCCTTTTTAACGCCGGAACCAGCACGCTCGGCTGAAGTCTCGATCAGCCGAGTAGTCGTGTTCTATTCGACTGGGTGTTGAAAGGAATAGAAAAAGGCGAGGCGAGAGGGTTGGAGAAGGTAAAAGAGAAAAATCTGAAGGGTTGGTCGAGAGAGAAAGAGAGAGGGGGGGGGGGGGGTGAAGCCGGGTGATCAATCCGGGATATTCGCGGAGGTACAATGACCGCGGCGCAATCGAATATCCATCTCGTTAAAAACGATACGTCGTCGCCAGGATATCAACGAAAGTAGAGAGCCAGCTGGTTGGCGACGAAGAAAGAGGCTCGCGAGGCAAGAGCGTGAAAGACCGCCCGGAGATTCTTGATTCTGAAAGCCACCACCGGCTGCACCGCGCATCGCGATAGAAAACGAAAGACAATGGGCTCGCTGCGACGGAAGCGCGGTGAATATTTTCTCTCTCTCGATGTTTCTATCTCGACGACACGGCGAAGGGAACGAACCGCGGGGGCTTCGAGAACGTTCGCGCGGGGGTGGGCCGCGCCAGAAGAAGAAAGAAGGGAGGAACGAGAGTCCAAGATCGAAGCTTCCTCCGACGCGGTGGGACGAGGGGCCGCGGCAAGGACGAGGACGACTCTTCATAATTAAAAGTGTCGATTTCGTCGTCATTAAAAATGCTCGGGCGTCGCGTTACAAAGAACAGTTCCGTCGCTCGGAACCGGAGAGGAAAAGATAGTTCGAGCACTCTCTCGTCTCTTCCCAGGCGAATGCCAGGACGGTCTTCGCAGATGCTGCTCGTGGACCCGCGAGGAGATTGATGAACCTCGTCTCGACGCCTCCGAGCGATCATCGATACGCGACTCGGACAAAACTGGGCGAATGGCGACATTTTTATTTTCTTCGAAATTCACGGAACCGTTTCTCTACGTGTTCCTCGATATTTGCAATACGATGCAGTTGTACAGTGCCGGACAAAATGATAGAACATTTTACGTATTTGTATATTTCGTATAACACAATAGGATTTATGTGCATAAGTATATTAATAATATATTATATATATTATTATATATATTTATTATATACAAAATGATAGAACATTTTACGTATTTGTATATTTCATATAACACAATAGGATTTATGTACATAAATATCACTTATCCACAGTAAATAAACAAGGAGCACTTCGTAAGATACAGTTAGTTCCTCAAAGTAAAGTATTTTCCATCGCAGTTGACCTTCAACGATCTTGAATGATCTTGAGTCACTCTACACGTCTTAAAACGCCCTATTAGATAGTAAATAGAAAAGTATACATTCCTAATTTAAAAAACGGCTTTGATCTTCGTATGTCCTCTACCTACAAGAAAACTATTAACACGGAATTTATTCCACCCTCGAAACCACCAAATTTTCGTCTGACACATTTTTTTCTATCACCAACAGCAATCGAATTATTCGGGTGGCCTATCCTCAACTGAATCAAAGAGAATCGTTCTGTTATTTTCGATTTACTCAAAATTACCAAAAAAATCTCTTAGAACGCCCTATTAGATAGTAAATAGAAAAGTATACATTCCTAATTTAAAAAACGGCTTTGATCTTCGTATGTCCTCTACCTACAAGAAAACTATTAACATGGAATTATTCCACCCTCGAAACCACCAAATTTTCGTCTGACTCATTTTTTTCTATCAACAACAGCAACCGAATTATTCAGGTGGCCTGTCCGCAACTGAATCTAAGAGAATAGTTCTGTTATTTTCGATTTACTCAAAAATACTAAAAAACTTCTGTTCTTCACAATTTCAGCAGTTTTTATTTTGCACACAGATCCACAGTCTAATCATAAGTGGTAGAGATAATCGGACTCCTGTTACGTGAACGACCCAAATAAAATTTCGACTAGGATGTGCAGTTAATTAATTAATGTATTCCCGGTTTCGCTGGAGAGTCTATTGTTCGAAAGTGCTGCGAGAAAGGCGTATTAAAAACTCCGGAGCAGCAATTTCGTCGAAATATGAAAAAATTTTGCACGAGCGTTCCCGGAATTTCTGGACGCTGCTGGCCCCGATGTATATTCTCAAAAAACCGGTGAATCTTCATTCGTCGGCAAAATACGAGGCAGGTGGGCGGAACCGGCTTTTCACGGGGAGAGGGAAATTTCATAACGCACCGTGCCCCATAATTTCCACGGAAACGTAATATTCACTGCTCGCCTCCTCGCGCTTTTAATATAGGTACGCAAAATTTGTGAATGATTTTTTTTCTTCAGTCGACCAGGCCTTTCGTGTTCGGGGGGAAATGGAGGAAATTAAAAGATCGGAGCCAGCCCGGAGGGGAAGCAAGTTTCAAGGATATCAGAGATCGAACAGACAGCTGAACTATTTTCGTGTTGCCTCGGTGTACGTTCGACGATGTTACTGCCATTTTGATGGACCTATTTTCGAGGATGACAGCCGGGCATATCGAGACTGTGTAAATATACTCCGATTCTGTTGGAACACGTTCAGAAAGAAGTAATGTTTAACCTAGGTTAACCAGAGGTCGCGAGGCGACTTGTCAATCGGACTCGTCGATGGTAAATATCGAATTCGCTGACTTTTATCGAAGGATATTAAATATGCATACTGAATATTCAGTTGTCACTGAAATTATACCGATTGTAATGTGGAATTATTTACGTGCGCTCGGTGACACGGAAAGTTGAACTACACAGCTTCAAGAAACAAATCTTTTGCAGAAAATGACATTTTTATGAAAAATAGAAATTATTTGCTTCGATTGCAACGAGCAGAAGCCAAATACAAGTTTCATTCTAGCTTCTGTAATTTTAAATCCCGTTGATCGGAATCCCGAAAGTTCGCTATATTCGGGTATCTTAACTTATAAATTCAAACTTATAAATCCGAAAGATTCAATTGCAAACTTAGAAAACCGGAAAATTTAAATGCAAAATAATATGAACACTCGACTACAGCGTCGAGTACCTGAGCACTGTCAAATTTCGGGGTCGCTACAATTTTAGGTACCCGCACACCCCTAGCGTTCACTTCTGGTTCGGCAGTTCCTCTGTACACCCCCATACGTTCCCCAGGGTGATGGACGAATGAATGATTCTCCTATCCGTGTTGTCAGATATATTTCTCTAAACTGTGACGTTACAAACGAACCACAATTCGTTGGTTTAAACTATTCCCGAGGATTTTCTGGGGGTTAAATCGTGGATTCGTATATTCCAGACAAGGCTTCGTCGTCGAGGGGTGTGCAAGTCGTAGCTGGGGTTGGAGACAATGCGCAAGTGACGGTTAGGTAACAAGGGAACACGGATACCTCGGTCGGAGCTTGTAGCTCGTCAACGACGACTCTTTTTTCCCGGGGCTCGCGGCATTAGAGGCTGGCCGGTTCCTTCCGTGGCACCCTCTTTGCTGGTTGCAAAATTGCAACGAGCTGGTTCACTTCTCCTCTATCTCTCTCTCTCTCTCTCCCACCCTTCTTTCTCTCTCCCTCTTTATCCAGGCCAGTGTGCGTCCTTAGCGTGGCGGCGCTTGCTCGAATTCCCTTTGACGTAAATTCCGTGCATTACCGACGCTGACGAGCGAGAGACGCTAACTTCATTGTTGTTTCAAAGGCCCTCTCTCCTCTCTCCGGGCCAGGCGGTGGTGTGCCTCCGCGTCCCCTGTCGACGGGGCGCTCGTTCCTCTTTCATGGCGCCCGCTACTCGTCCATAGGTGGATAGGTGGGCGAGCTCTGGTCCAGATATAGGGCAAACGGGCGAGAGAGACGCCACGTAGCAGTTACCAAAGAGTGCTACACGCTGGAACGAATGATGGAAGGGGTGGACGCTGGTTTGGGGCAACCGGCGACGTCATGTACGGAGGGACGGTAAGGGGGACACCTAAAGCGCCGTAAAAGAAGCCTTCTCCACTTCAAAGCGGAACACCCACCTCTTTCTAGAGAGCGAGAGAGAGAGAGAGAGAGAGAGAGGAAGATCGAACTCTCTCTCTTTCTTTCTCTAGCTCTCTGTCTCTCGAGGCTACCTGCCACGTGGTCGACGTTCACTCTTTCCACGATAATCGAGTTCACTCCCCCGTAATGCGATCGGCAACGCTGACTACCGATATCGCGGTGCCCCCGTACACCGCTTTGATGCGCTGTATATTGTGTCACTTCTGACACATCACCTATGTCAGCCTCGTACCACGATTCGCGGTCGTATCGATTCGGTGAAAGTATTTCGAGGAGCCAATTGGGCTAGATGTGAACCCGATCGATCGAATCGGCCACTCGCCCGAACTAGCTGCAATATTATCGAGAACAGGGGTGTCAGCTGAGGAGGAGTAGTTATCTGGCCCCCTTGTAATCGAACCATAATCATTTTTTTTTCGAGCAATCGTGTTATTCAGTTTTAATACAAACTTGTACCGGTTAAATGGAAAAACACAAATAAGTCCAAATCTCATACTTCCAATTTTAATTTATATCTAGACCACACGCGTGGGTGATATAAAAGTGTTAGATGATTTCTAAAGTTTAGGTAAATTATTTTAACAGGCGATCTGCGAAATGTTAGACGATTTATAAAGTTTATTACGCAATCGCGTTATTTAGTTGTAATACAAACACGTACCAATTAAATGGAAAAACACAAATAAATCCAAATCTCATACTTTCAATTTTAATTTGTACATAGACCACACGCGTGGGTGATATAAAAGTGTTAGATGATTTCTAAAGTTTAGGTAAATTATTTTAACAAGCGATCTGCGAAATGTTATACGATTTATAAAGTTTATTACGCAATCGCGTTATTTAGTTGTAATACAAACTCGTACCAATTAAATGGAAAAACACAAATAAATCCAAATCTCATACTTTCAATTTTAATTTGTACGTAGACCACACGCGTGGGTGATATAAAAGTGTTAGATGATTTATAAAGTTTAGGTAAATTATTTTAACAAGCGATCTGCGAAATGTTCCAACTTGTTATTCTCTAGAATTTATTTTCTGACATGGATCACAGAAGATCAAAATGTCCGTGGGCAATGTTGCTAGTTTTTCGGTAAACATTCATATATATTTTACGGCGTTTATCAGGAATTGCCTGTTTGTATAAAAACAAGGTTTGACTCGAATTTAGAATTTCCATTTTTCGCAGTTTGCTTTCCATACGCATTTGACAAGCAGACTAAAACAATACCCTTCAAAGTCTCGTGAAAGCGAAACGTTTCGTTTAATGGAACAAAAGCTCGAATGTCAAGATTTATTTTATTGATCACCTGGTGGTGGATTTTTATATATTCGTGGCCTGTGCAAATTTGTAGAATATTATACAAAGCAAGTGAGCATTCACGAAACGTAGTATGTATTTTTACAAATTTAGACTTTCACAAATTGTTGCAGAAGAATTTGCAAATTAACAGAAACAACGCGGAATAATGGTACAATTAATTTCAACGATTGTTCGCTCAACAAATTTGATCTCATCAGCACGTTATGTGATACATTCTAAAAATTAATATTTAGGTTTGAAGAAGAAATTGGATAACTTATACGGGGACTAACGAGTCAGCTGCAGCGTTGACGGCCATTTTAGGTCGAGTATGCGCAAGATAATTGTGGGAGCGGAATTCACGCGGAAACAGCAAAGTCACGGAAAATGAATCTTCGAAAGTGATCTAATTTACTTTGTGCCAAGGTAGATAGGATCTGGGAAAAGCGAATGTATACGTATACATACACAGACGCGTTCCGAACCTTCCCCCCTCATCTGCAATTCTGATCGAAACTGCACGGCAACTTTCCATGTAATTTTCCTTTGTGCATTCGTAGCTGGAATGACGTTGAATTCGTGGAATCCAGTAATTGAGATCGAAATGATTTGAATCGATGCGATGGATTGAAACTGACGCTCGAGTATTTCGGTATTTCTGTGTACGAAAACTATTTCCTGGTCGGCTGCAGACCAAATTGCATTTCCCTGCTAGCTGATTGATTTTTGAGAGGCATCATATTTAAATAGTTCCAAATTGCTCGATTCGTCTTCTGAAACGATTTCTTCGAGCTGTCGTAAATTATAAGGTATGTACATACATTGTACAACGAATTTACGCTCAATTCACTCGAAGTACAATGCTGGCAACACATCAATTCTACCCTCTGCACCATTGAACTACTATAATTAATTCACAACTCGATAGTAATTTCCATATTATTCTACATAACAACTAAGACGATGCTCTATTGTTCGAGATCAATTACTAATCAAGGTCGGGTTTGATAGTGTTTAAGGGAATGTAGAAATTTATCAACCCTCTGCACCATTGAACTGCTATAATTAATTCGCAACACGATAGTAATTTCCATATTATTCTAGATAACAACTAAGACTATTCGAGGTCAATTACTGATCAGGGTCGGATTTGATACTGTTTAAAGGAACGTAGAAATTTATTGAATAAACAAAGAAATAAATTTCTTAAATAAATTCGCTATAAATGCATCCTTCACAACTCCAATAATCGTAAATTAAATTTCACACCTATGATAAGTTTCATTCTTCAGGAATAATAGCTACGAAATTTTATTTTGCACAAATATTCGCAATTGAAAGTAGAAATTTATTGACTAAACAAAGCAATAAATTTTTTGACAGTATAAATTGTAATCAAATTTGTATTAAAACAGGGTGAATTAAATTTCACAGCCGTCTAGTACATTCTTCAGGAATAATAACTACAAACTTTTATTTTGCACGAATATCCGCAATTGAATGTAGAAAT
>CM052194.1:15827910-15857333 GCA_028455805.1 Lasioglossum figueresi
CAATTTTTATTTTACTCTTGCTTCCCACGATCAATGCAGAACTATTTATAACTAATGTACATGACAATTAAAACAGTATCTAGCTTACAACAAATTATTTTACATTTCTAGATTGGTGATGTACGATAAAAGAAATTGGTAGTTTTAGGTAATTTTCAAGTTTTTTAACTTATGTCACTTTTCGTATGAATGAACGATATGCATAAAGGTACCAAGTTCTCGAGGAATCGCAACTCGGAAGCAAGCTCGCGAATTCGCGGAACATGAAAAGAGAAATAATATTCGACTGGCTGGGCCCGCGGTACTTGTTAAACTGGTTTCCGATGAGCTTGAGTTGCGACGTAAATCGCGATGATATTCCGCTCACCTCACCGAAGGGATCGTAATTGCACCTCGCGTTGCGTCCAAATGGAAATGTAACTCGGTTCTTGGAGGCAGGGAACTTCTCGAGATAAATCATTTATGATCCGATAGTGTATTTTATTCGAACGAGTTCCGCGAACGGAGAACTTTAAACAGGCTGAATCTGGTTACTGAGACGAACTCTGTTTTATCAGGTACAATTTTCTTTTTAATAGACTTGCTTACTTCTCACGCTAATTATAGTAAATTATAACTTGAAAATTTCTTGTGATCTTCATTCTTGTTATGAAATAAAACGTATTCAATAGTACAATGTATTCCAGAAGTAGCGCTTAAATAATCAGACAGGTACTTTTTTAAAAGCTCGATTGAAAGTTGATAAACGTCTAACATGAAAAATTCGGAGAAATTGTTAATATATCGAAAGAATATTTGTGGGAATAACGAGCCTTATAATATTGGCAAGAAAGTAATTTCGATATTTGAAGGTGAAATAGAATTTAATGAATAAGATATTTCCCCTTTTGTTCTATGATCTTTTGTCAGAAAGAGTAAATAAGAAAATATTTTAATATTTAAAGTTCGTCTCTCGAATAAAGAAAAAAAATTACTTTCCTGCCAACCCAATACTAAATATAACTTGCAAGAATTAGATCGTTCGAATAAACATTCAGCACATGGGAGGTGTTTCAGAAAATACATATATGGAGTTTCATCGATTTAATAAAAATTCTGTACGATAGAAATTTTTTAGAATCGAAGCTCCGAAAGCGCGACTATTTGTGACATCGTTCCGAGCACTGTGGCGCTCTTTGAAAAAAAATCGCAGTCGCTCGTCTGGTTGGCGCGGCAGTTTGGTCCCCGATATTCCCAATAGATTTCCTTCCTCGCAGATATTTCTTGGCCGGTGCATACGGATGCAGGGCCGCTGGGAAAAGGAGATCCGGAAATCCCGGTAGAGAGAAAGGGTCTGGAGGGTTCCTCGTAGACCCGGAGCGACATGGAGAGTTTCCGATTGTGTTCCGCTCGCGAGGTTTCATGTTCGAGTGCTCCCACTTTTCCTCGATCAAAGTCGTGCCCAGTCCTTATTCGTTTACTTACCTTCCACCTCGAATATTCCCGTCTTCAATCTTCCTTTCGCCGTTCCTTCTTTCGTCCTCTCTTTGCTGCCTCGTTCGCCTCGAAGAAACGCCATTTTTCCCTCCCAAGCTAGTCTGTTTCCCTCGTCGAATCGAGAACGCGACGGATTAGAGGAAAAACGGTTCGCAGTCTTTGCTTTTTTTGTTTTTCCATTGTCGCCTCTCCTTTCAGCGTCTTCCGGGTGTCCCAGAAGTGATACGAAAACGGACGGAAACGACCGGTGACGCCACAGTACAAAGACGTGCTCGCTCGCGCGCTTTTTCGACGTACAACGCGCGCTGCCTCGAGACAATGTTATTGCTACTACGTCGGGGAAGAGAGAACGACAGCTTGAACGCTTCCAGCAAGTCGAATGAACTTGTGTTGCCGTTGCTGAATGAAAAACTTGCTCGAGACCCACCGGAGACCCAACGAGAATCGTCAAACACGAGGTGTGTCCTTTCCACACTTTTTTGACTTTTGAATTTCTCAGACGGATTCACAATTTTATGAAGCACAAGAACGAAGAAGAGTTATTTTATGTTAAGGGTGGCATGGTGACGCTTACAGTAGACTGCGGATTCTATGCATTTATGACAAAAATGAGTCGGTGCAATTTCATGCAGTAAAAGAATTCAGGAACTTTAATGCACTAGTACTTTACTTGTTACAATTAATGCAAACAATTTTTATTGGCGCGAAGGTTTGCAATCTACTTGTATGGTACTACACATTTATTTAATCTATCATGAACTTGTATACAGGGTGCGGCACCTGAAACAGATCACCTGAATAAATCGCTTGCTTTTGAAGATAGAAAAAAAAGGATCAGACCAAACTTACTTGATATCGAGGGGCTCGTAATCTGATGTCATTAATTTTTTTAGAGGTGCAGACGTCAAGGAGATACGAAGGTCAACTCTGTTTTTTTTTAAATGGAACGGTATGGTTTTTTATTTACATTCTGATAGTGTCTTTCAAGACGAATACAATGACCTATTATGAAGGTCATTCAAGGTCACGCAAGGTCAACTGCAATAGAAAATAAAATGTCTGAAAGCACTCTTCGAACGCTACGACGATTTACATGTAACATGTTATGTACGTATTCGCACTACTTCAAGTGTTCAAAATGTCGACCTTGAACACTGAGACATAATCTAAAACGTTGCAATACCGATGATACTGCCTGACAAATTTCAGTTGTATCTATTACAGAGCTAGCTCTTTTTATACGTTCTTGCATATCAACTGTGGTTGTTGGTTTTTCGCGGTACACTTGTTCCTACAATTTTCCCCACAAATAAAAATCTAGCGGTGTCAGGTCTGGGGAACGTGCTGACCATTTATTACTTCCTGATCGACCAATCCAACGACCTCCAAATGTCCTGTTCAGTAATTCTGTAACATTTCGAGCTGAATGAGCAGGACATCCGTCTTGTTGGAACCACATGGACTGTCGCATGTCCAGTGAAATGTCCTCTAACAATTCTGGCAAAACGTCTTTTAAGATTCTCTCGTATTTATGACTATTTAGCGTGCCATCGATGAAATATGGACCAATTATTTTATTATGAGGAAGGCCGCACCAGACGTTGACAGACCAAGGTCTCTGCTTGTCCACTTCTCGTAGCCATCGTGCATTATCTACTGACCAGTAATGCATGTTGTGACAGTTAACTCGTCCGTGGTTTGTAAATGTGGCCTCATCCGTAAACAAAATTTTATTCAAGAACATATGATCGTCTTGCAGTTTCCGTAGGCCCCATTCGCAAAACTGTAAACGTTTTTGAAAATCATTTTCACTTAATTGTTGATGCAGCGAAATGTGGAATGAGTGAAATTTGTTAACTTTAAGTATTCGCAAAATACTTCGTTGACCGATGCCACTCTCGCGTTCAAGTTGCCTCGTACCAACATGTGGATTTTGTATTACACTTGCTACAATGTTTATCGTGTTTCCATCATCGGTTGCTTTCTTGGCTCGATTGCGTTTTTTCTTATCCACATTTCCAGTTTCTCGAAACTTTTTTATAATGTTTGCAAAGACAGAAAGCGAAGGTCTATTACGATCGGTAAATCTTTCACCATACACGCGTACCGCTTTCCTCATAATTCTATGACACTTTCTCTGCTATCGTGTAACGCATTCTTGAAAATTGAACACTCGGATTGAATATTTCGAAGCCGTACTCTAGTCGGTAGTCAAAGTACTAATAACATTTGTGGATACAGGTAAGCATACAATGCGATGGTATGTTTATTTATGTTCTGCGACCCTTACCAATACGTAGAAGAGCATTATTCCAACAACCAGAGAAGACACAAAAGTATTTGAAGAGTGCTTTGAGACGTTTTGTTTTCTATTGCAGTTGACCTTGCGTGACCTTGAACGACCTTCATAATAGGTCATTGTATTCGTCTTGAAATACACTATCAGAATGTAAATAAAAAACCATACCGTTCCATTTAAAAAAACGAAGTTGACCTTCGTATCTCCTTGACGTCTCCACCTATAAAAAAATTAATGACATCAGATTACGAGCCCCTCGATATCAAGTAAGTTTGGTCTGATCCTTTTTCATCTATCTTCAAAAGCAAGCGATTTATTCAGGTGACCTGTTTTAGGTGCCGCACCCTGTATATCTAGCAACGTTTATGTATGTAATACACCCTCTCTTGTGTTTTATTATTTTTGTCATTTGATTTTATAATGAGCGATACAGAGTCGGGGATAAAATTAAATGAACACTCTCCAAATCTTCAAAATAGCCTTAACACTTTACCTACCGGAAGCGTATTAGTACACTTTTTAAAGAATGAATCGTATTTAAAAGAAGCTTAATAATTTCCTTTTAATACAAATTTCCTAAAGAAATCGTTACATTCCATTAATTCTAAAAAGTTGTCGAATTAGGATTGAAGTTGCTGCCGCTTTTATACAATTTATTGAGAAATTCTCAACTACTGATTTTAAATTTTAAAGAGACTATTATAAAAGTACTGTATCCTCGTTACGTTTGTTTGACATGCAACGAGATAGCCTTAATTCCATTAATTCTAAAGAGTTGTTGAATTAGGGTTGAAGTCGCTGTCGCTTTTATACAATTTATTGAGAAATTCTCAACTGCTGATTTTCAATTTTAAAGAGACTATTATAAAAGTACTGTAGCCTCGGTTACATCTGTTGGACATGCGACGAGATAACCTTAATTCCATTAATTCTAAAGAGTTGTTGAATTAGGGTTGAAGTCGCTGTCGCTTTTATACAATTTATTGAGAAATTCTCAACTACCGATTTTCAATTTTAAAGAGACTATTGTAAAAGTACTGTAGCCTCGGTTACATCTGTTGGACATGCAACGAGATAGCCTTAATTAATCTTTGGGATAGTAACTCACCGATATTCGGGAGCCGGGCAGGCCTGCGCCACGCAGACTAATGAGGTGGATTCATCTTGAGCAACGTGCACCACGCCGGAATTTTCAAGAATCACCGGAGGCATCACTCCTCTGTGATCTGCAAAAAGTGTCGGGGCTGAGCGCGCCAAATAATTGCAATAAATCTCAGGTTTTCTCGGTGTGCCTGGAAAAATGATAGCGACGGTGAAAGAGAAGCTTACCGGCTATCCTGACGTTGGCCGCAGAGCTGACAACAACTTGTCTGGTGAGACGGTGCATCGTTCGACACCGGTATCCGTGTATCTGATCGCTGAACTCTAAGCTGTGAACTAGCAGCTCACCGGTTGGCAGTAGGTGGAACTTTCCATCTGAAATCATTATACAAACGTGTTAGAAACATGTTCTTCTTGCTGACTTCCTCATGTAAGTGCTCGTGTTGTATTTCACTTTGTCAAGTCTATTATAATTGAAGGTATTCAATTCTTCAGACACAAAATCGATTGGGCAATTATCAACAGATCTACGTATCTAATTAATTTGATAGATTTTCTTTTCTTCTGCTCTTTAAATGTGAGTACATAAGTATTTATATTGTACTTGTACTTTACTTTGTCAGGTATGATTGAAGATATGAAATTCATTCGACACAAATTCTATCAAATTAATTAGACATGTAGTTCTGTTGATGATTGTCCATCAGATTTTATTTTATTCTACTTTTGAAGAGCGAGTATACGAGTATCCATTTTATTGTAAGTATAAATGAATCTTTATAAAAGAGCTTAAAAATACCAATAAAAAATGGTTTCAGATACCAATCAGAAACTGAGCACATCAACAAGAGCCACTTACATGAAAATTAGTAAATCACGATTAACATGTAACGATTTTATATCGCAGTTCTATTTCAACGATTATCGCGTGAATGCATTTTATTTTTCAATTGCAACTTCCTAGCTTTCCCGTGACAGCTACAATGGGACAAATGATTGTTCAGCATCGGATACACGAACTTATAACCGTCTTACTATACTTTGTTAACACACAATTGGATATATCTTGTACAGAATTTCTTTAAAAACATCTACAAGCGCCTACACGTTCGTAGAAAATCCTTGTTTACAGGATCGATAAATTTGAAGTACTAATCGCGAGGGATAGCGAACAGTGTAATACATTCGTTAAATTATGTAAATCGCAACCGACGATTCTGGAGTTGATGCAAACGCTGTCGCGGCATGAAACTTCCCAAGTCTCTGTATTATTCATATCCGGCGTACGTTGTAGTAATTGATCTGGACGTTTCCCAATAAAGCGGGATGCTATTCAGAATTATCATTAATAACTCGATATCGCCGCGATACTTTCCCGGTGCATAGCCGAACAGTTTTACCTTTACGATAATTATACTAATTCCAGGATTTCCAGCGGCCTGCTCTAGATGGCGACAGATACGGTTCTCTTCATTCTTGCACGGTTTAAGCCGTGCGCTCGTTCCTTAGATAAGCCCGAGCAACGTTAATGACCGTAGTTATCCTAAACATTCGCAGCCGGTTCCTGTGAAACCATCCCCCGCTGTCGCGAATCTTTAACAAGGCTCGCGAATCCAAGATTAGCTTGTACAAGAGTATCGTTCGAAACGCTTCGTTCGTTCCTGCCGCCCATTGTCTGCGATGTATCTTTATCGTTATTTTTATTCATCCCCCAAACTCATTTATTCCAATTTTTTCTCCACCATTTCTACGCGCTTTTCTCGCTTCACTCGCCTCGGAATTTTCTCTGTTAACTTCGTTATTACGGGATTCGCGTTTTTCATTCTATTCTGAAATATTTCTCGGTCTTGTATTGCTCCCTTGAAATTTTTCATCTTTTTCATCGCGAGATTTATCCTGGTTCTAAACCTCGTCTCATCCACGCCGAGTTTAATTCTTTTTATTACCCCATTTTTCTTGTTCTCGTTATTAGCCTCGTACTGTCGCCACTGGTCATTTCTTTCGGAACTTTCTGATTTACAACCGCAATAACTGTTGACGACGGAGCGACGATAAAGTTCAAATTAAACTTCGAGAGATTCTCGCTCGGTTCGAGATTCATTAAGCCATCGTTACTTCAATTCTGGGGTGTAATGGGTTGTTACTGGACAGCGGATTTATGCATTTTTGGCGAAAACGAGTACGTGTAATTTGAAACAGTAAAAACATTAAAAGAATTTAAAAATCTTGTTATTAGTAGACTGCGGATTTTATGCATTTATGACAGAAATCAGTAGACATCATTTAAAACAGTGAAGACATAGAAGAATCCGAAAATATTATTGTATTAATTCAGCCGATGAAACATATTAAGAAGGAAAATAATATTCTTTTCTCTCTAGTTTGCAATTCAGGTAGAAAATTATTTTGTGCATAAAGATCCACTGTCTAGTTATTAGTAGACCACGGATTTTCTGCATTTTTTACAAAAATAGGTGTAATGTCAAATAATATGCACATTAGAAAACATGTCAAGAAAGAAAACAATTTTCTATTTTGGGTAGAAAATTTTTATACTGCATAAAGATTCGCAGTCTACTTATTAGCAACGTTCTATTTACAATTTGTCATATAATTTAGTAGTATTACTATAATATATTTATCTACAATATATTAAATAAAAATTGCCTGCATCAATTGCAAGAATTATTCCTTTTCAAAACAAAATTTCATCAGTTGCAATTGAACTTTATCTTGGCAAATCTGTGTTTCCAGTGACGCTACAATTTTTATCGTCGCTACAGAGCCGCCATTCCAGTGTTAACTCGGCTTGTTGCAGTGTAAGGCCAACAGGGTCTGGACATTAATGTTTCATTGCGTTTCCAGGGGCACGGGGTAGGTAATCTTTGCGAAAGGTGAATTTGCATAGTCGTTCCGGTTCGAGGATCGGGCATATTACTTTGTCCCGTTTCCTGATCCCCTCGTTTGGCTTCCTTTCTTCCGGGACTGGTGTTGTGTTGAAGCCACTGTCTCTATCTCGACTCTGGGGTGCAGCCACGTTATTGCATCTGCGCGGCAGAGTAGATTCGGCCAGGAGACATTAGCACAGCTAAGACCGGCTGAGATAAGCGGCCCTCCTAAATAGCGATTGTCGGCCAAGTCAGCCGGCTTGGATGGGTTATGTAGTTTCGGTATTACACTCGATGCTGCTACCTACGCCGCCACCCGCTTCCTCCGCCCGCCGTCGGATCTATTCAACGTAGATAGCCCCGCGTATGTATGCACGTTATGTATAAACGCGCGTGTATGCATGTACTCCCGCGTATATACGAAACGGGAGAACCGACGTCGGCTACCTCGAATTACGCGCAGCCTGACCGTGGCGCTATTAGTAAGATGGATACGTTACGCTCGCGCGCGGAAATACGGCGCGGAGCAAAATTGAACCGACGAAACCCTACCTTCGAGGAATCATTGCTTGTGCTGCGATTTCGCATGATAGGTAACGAAGTAGAAACACATTTACACCTTGCCGTACCATTTTCTTTACAGTTGCAGCGATTAAAACGTCTTTACGCACAAAAATGTCGTAGAAGGGAAAAGAAAATGTATATTTTTTGTATGGCTACATTTCATCAAATTTGATTTTATCGAAAATGAAACGCGTAACATTCATATTTGTTAGACTTTTTGTTAGAAACCTTCATCACGAGTCTGTCTCGTCAAAATACGGTAAGGACGATCCAGATTTTCCATCGAAAATTACCTCTGGTAGGATCTAGGCGAGGACAACATCAGGAATGTCCTCCTCTTTAGAAGCCAAGAACAGGAGCGGATATGGGCCGCAGAATAATCCCCCAGAATAATGGGGGACCATTACCTACGACATCGGAGGTCGAGGTGAAGGGACTAGGAGGTCCCTGGGTGGTGGGGTTTTAGTAGGTATGCCTTCGCCTCTAGTTTTTTTTCTCAGGCAAGGTGAGTCCCACACTACAATAAAATGCATTTCCCCACCGCCCTTAAACAAAAAAAAAGGAACGTCCTTCTTTTGTTTAGATCCATCGATATATTATATTTATATGAACAGTTGTAAATTTTTGTTGTTGTCTCTCATCCCAATGTCAACATAAACCGTTGACCTCTTTACAAGAGCTATTGGGTTGAACGAAAATTCGTAGCGTTTGTAAATTAAAATTGAAAGCTAAAATTTAGATATTTATTCATAGATTTATTCAATAACATAGTTTCCATTCTGTTCTATTACATTTTGCCATTTTGCCACAAAATATGTGATTTTTAGTGATAATAGTCATTGTGGATCTGAAATAAATAAAAATCGTACTAAATTCTGTGGAATTTTATTTTCTAGCATTTCTTGAAAATTTTTTGAAAAGCCATAAATGCATGAAGATCGTCGATCTTCGGTGACAATCGTCGATCTTCGGTGACAATCGTCGATCTTCGGTGACAATCGGTCGCGAGGATCCGACCGCGGCTTCAAAATACACGTGAAAGTCAAAGTGAACAGACGTATTTTGGTTGTTACCGGGATAAAGAAAGTGTACGAAGAATAGCAGGGCCAGCTACATGGTGAGTACCGTTTCCATGTTACATTGTTTGATAGAAATCATGATTATTTACCTTAATTTGTTATTAGAATTAATTCTACGCTCATTAGCAACGCGATACAGTTTAGGGTTGGTCGATGCTGGTGTCTGCAAATGGGTGTTGAAGTTTAATATTGTATGTTGAATTCCAAATTTGTTTGCGGAAGATCCGATATCGCTGGACTGCGGATCTTTACGCAAAATAAAAACTTTGTACCCGAATTTTAACAAACTGGAGTGAAACAGGAATTTATTTTCTTTCTTAACCCTTAGCACTCGAGTGGTGACTCGAAGTCGCCATTAAAAATTGCTGTACCATTATTCAATCAATTACTAAATATTTAAATACTGTATGAGGTACTATATCAATTTCATATTCATAAAATGAAAAAAAATCATATAAAGTGGAATTATTTTAGGCTGGAAGAAATGTTTAATTTGCGAGTTAAAATAGCTCCGAGTGCAAAGGGTTAATATGCTCAGTGTGCTGAAATTAATATGATAGTATTTTAAAATTCTCTTAATGCTTTCACTGTTTCGAATTACATCTGATAATTTTTTTCATAAATACATAAAATCCGTTGTCTAGATATCACAGATCGAATTTACACAAACGAACGTACACCATGTGTCAGATATACTGTAAGGTTTCTCCCACATCACTTTATATCATGAATTTAATCAACAATCCTCCGGCGGATGTTATTAGGAGAAAAAAAAAGAAATTGTAACAAATCCGATGTAAGCCTCTCGACGCGATACCGATAGAGAGAACGACGTGCCCAGGATACGAGACCGTCTCAACGCGAAATTAAATTCTGCCAGTTTCTGTTGTCTCTTCCGTTCCCGTCGATCTTCTAAGCTCGCTAAACGGAAACTCCATTTTCTGACCAGAATCGTAATACGTTCGACACAAATCGAAACAATAGTTCTATGTATCCGTTGCCGGGTATTCTCTTGCACTGCGCGCCCATCAGAATCGGATTGCAGTTAATTCCGCGTAGGTAATTCATTCTCCGCGAGAATGTTCGCAACCGTTCCGCTATCAAATTCACGTCGATACAATAATACGTTGAGATACGTGGAAACTTTAGAATCGAAATGCTCTTTATGTCGTGTACGGATGATATTGTTTGATCTCCTACCGACGAACGTAGAACAGGATATCTAATGAACAACGCATCATCGATGAGATAATAGAAAATTTATATTTTTAAGTATTCTTTAATGAAACTCTTTTCTGTGCACTCGTGACATTTTCCTGATCGAAACGATACCAAACATGGCACAATTCGGATCATAAATAACTGTTTGATCCACGATACAGTAGAACCTCTATTATCCGAACTAGCAGCCGTAATACCAGATTAAATCTTACTTGATTCGCATAATGAATTTTGTTGTATATTGACCTGTTTGCATGTGAAACATGTATTCAGATAATTCAGAATATAATCATCGGTTCCGATAATAGAGGTTCTATTCAATCGCCGATTGTAAAGATGCTCCTAATTCTAAGTAAACATGCTCCGAATTCTATCATGTTTGGGCTCGTTTTAACCAGGAAAACGTTACAAACATGTTGGTGAAAGTTTCATGAAATAAAAATTTCAAATTTCCGTCATAAATTCTACAGAATTATTTTGCTTCACATTTTCCGTTCATTTCCGAACATTTGTCGAATCTATCGAGAAGTTTTAATTGCACCGCTGCAACAGAGATTCAATTATCGCGACGTGACGCTAGTTAGTTCGTCTGTGTGCGCGAATTTCTTCGACAGTTGTTTTACTCTGGCCGCTTAGTTTTTGTTAAAAGGCGACGCGAAGATAAAACGGCATTGACAACAATGGTTCCTTGTTCCGTAATTGTTCACGCACGTTCAATATTTTCGTCCCTGTATTCCTGCAACGGATTCAAATCTTTTTTCGTGAATGTTCGCCGAATGAAAAGGCCCTTCCTTTCGACTCCGCGGAGAATGCCGGGAAACTGTGCGTAATTAATTGGTAACATTTCTATGGATAACTATATCGAAATGTGAATCTCTCGATCGGGGAGAAAAATTTCATTCGGTATGGAACGAACGTGAACGTGTTCTGTTGTTTTATATCGAACACTCTTGTTTGCATTTTCCGTCTTCCTCGAGGTACTCGTGCGTTATTCCCATGTCTGTCCTTTACTGGAACGCTGCTTTTTTTCGAAATGGCATCGCAGAAACGATATTGCTATTTGAAATATTTTTTTGTCACCAACGATTCCGGGGCCGTGAAATTTTACGCACAGCTTTAGGGTGGAAAACCGTGCGAACGAATTCGACGCGACGAGAGCGGGAACGATGAAGGTAATGTGACTATTTGACTGCGGATTGTACGCGTTTATGGCAAAACTGAGTAGGTGTAATTTAACATTCTCTCTGTGTACTGCTGTTCTAACGTTAACGTGCAGATGGGAGTATTTGGACCCCAAACGTTTTTAGAGCAAAAAGTATTTGTAAAATTTTATTGATTTTTAAAAGATAGGTATACAATATTTGAATAATTTGAAACGTATCACAGGTAGTATTCCCAGAAAATGTTTGGAAATTTATCATTCGTCAACTTTTTATTTCCGTTTTTGTCAACCTGGGGTGCATTTGCACTTCATACACGGAGAAAAGGTTAAGCAAGCTAAAATTGCAAGTTTTTAAAAATTTTATTGATTTCTTAAAAGATAAGTATGTAATACTTAAAAAATTTGAAACGTATCGCAAATAGAATTTCTAGAAAATTTTTGGAAATTTACCATTCAACTTTTTATTTCCGTTTTTGTCAGCCTGGAGTACATTTGAATTAAATTATTAGAAAAATTTGAACATATGTACTATTATATTATTCTCACCCAACTGAAAATAACAGGGAAGGAAATAAATTTCAATTTCATTCCAGTTTGTTGCAATTCAGATAAGAAATTTTTATTCTGTATGAAGATCTGCAGTCTAATCTAATCACTAGACTAATCAGTAGTCTAATCATTGATAGCAAAATTAAGTAGATGAAATTCAAATATTGTCGTAGAATTTACAAAAATTGAACATTTCAATATATGATTTCTCTTCCATGAAGATCATTAATGGAAGAAATAACATTCAATTTAGTTCCTCTTTCTTGCAATCGATGCAGACAATTTTTATTTTGCATGAATTGCACCCCAGTCTACTAATCACAATTAAATATTCGAAACGTAGAATACGAAGTTCCGTATTCAACTACAAAACTTCTCTATGTTTCATTATTCTTTATGGGACTTTCACCATCTCACTTGCTGCATTTTTCTTATTGAAACGACACTAAACACAATGTACAGGATATCAAATATCTAAAAAAAAAAATTCTGGCGTACAATCCGAACCTTATCATACATCAGCAGCTGCGAGATGCGTTGTGAAATGCAATGAAAACGGGATTGTGAGAAAACCTGTCGGTTTACGAGTGGCCCGAACAAAAAACATTCCTCACAGCCAATCTGCTCCAACAATATTGTACTGACCCGAGTGCAAGTTATAAAGACGCGCGTCAAGAAGCGAGCCGAGGGTTGGGGGTTGGATGGGCGGCGTGTAACGGAATAGAGTGATACGCAGAGAATTTTATGTAGCATTCGATAACAGCGGCGGTTCACGTGCGCGCCAATATCTTCGTGTCGAGAGAGGCACGGAGGTTTTTACGGCGTCTTTTTTGCAGCGTCGCATAAAAGTTACGCTGGTACCGCGGGGCTCCTCGCTCGAAAACCGAACGACAATAGCCTCTTGGAAACGAGCCAGCGCCGTATCCGTTTCTTTTTTCTTCTCTTTCGCCGGTTATCGACAATGAATATGTTCGTCTCGTCGGTCCGCGGCTACAATTATAAAATTTATCGAAGCGGCGAGAGGAGGACAAGAAGAGGGAGGCAGACATCGAGACCGAACAAAAGAAATAACGAGAAAAATCGAGATCAGAAGTAAAATAATTACTACCGCCTTTCGAGGAGAAACGGGAAGATCGGGGGCTGGATCATCCTCGAAACGGGGCGTTAACAACGTTGCGCCACGTCCAATTAAAAAGATTACTAATTAAGCTTACTAATTAATAGCGCGCGCAACCGGCACGACATTACAGTTTTAATTACCAAGTGTCATCTTTTCCGATCCGAAACAGCAGCGCGTCGCGGCGCTCAGTCGTGACGTTCTTAAATCTAATTAATTTTCTACGACTATTAATGAGTCGCCGGGGGTGGTTGCCGAGGGTCGTAGTCGCGGCGTCCCTGACAATCTCGGGCGCGCACCATCTTGGACGGAAAACGATGCAAGATTATTGTGGATATTAAATTTCAGTGTAGCGGCTATGCTCGTGGCCGGATATTAAATTTTAGTCCCGGTAAGCAATGGCGCTAGCGCATAATACGCCCGGTGTCCTCGACTTCGCGCGAAAATCGTCGTTCAAGCCAGCCCCCTCATCCCTCCCACCACCCCTAAAACCCCGACATCGCCATCCCACGTTCGCCCTGCGGTATAATTCTTCGCGGTGCGCACCTATCGGCCGTGTTACCGCATCTGCGCCCCACCAGCAATGTCCCTTGGGCTTTTATTGCCGTCTCGCACCGTGCACGGAATATTACATTTTGGTAGATAGGCGAAATTATCGATTACGCGATAGCGCGCCCGCTTTTCATGTAGAATAATAGCGTTCGAGTGGCCGAGTGCACCACTCGGACCATCCCTCGCTATTAGCCGCGGAGGAACGCGGCCATGCTCTTTCCTCTCTTTTTCCCACGTACAGTTCCTCGCGAAAGTACACTCCTCCACAAAATAATTGCTCTTAAAAATATAGATCGGTAGATTTATTCGTCCAGCAGTAAATTCAATTCAAAATTCTTGTGTGATACATGCACAGTGAATGTAAAAGAATTTTTTTTTCTCTGCTTCAGAACTATCGTAATTACGACTAACCCCTTGCACTCCTTTGTAGAGTGTGACTCGACATCAGAGAAAGGGAAATTTTCTTCCTTTATCTATTTCGTTCTGTTAGTTTTTAGTTAGAGACAAATATAAGTTCCACGAATATAAATTACAACAAAGTTTGAGTAGTATTTCATATAATTAGCAAACAAAATTGGTTAAAATTGGTAACAGTCGAGGAAATGTCCTTCGAAGTAAATTCAAATGAAACACTTAAAATAGTCGAGAGTTGCTGGCAAGAAAATTGTTAAATAATTCGGAGCTATTTTAACTAGAAAATGAAACATTACTTCCGACCTAGAATAATTCCATTGTATATCAATTTTTTCATTTTATGGATATGAAAGTGATATAATTGATTAGATACCAACATATTTATCACCACTCGGGCGCTAAGGGTTAAACAATTGCTTAATCGTGTTATATGGGTGTCTGTACAGAAACAAGTTTCAGAGGCAACGTGGGTATAAATTAAATTCCTGCAAATCTTAATGTGTACTATCCCTTCGTTCCGGGGTGTATTTATCAGGCCAGCTTTTTCCCGCTCGCAACTCATTCGGGAAATGAATGTCGCGGATATGTACGACGTTCATTATAATTTAGCATTTTTCGTGCAGATAAGCGATGGATTTACGATCAGAATCGCGCGAGCAGAATGGCTCGGGAAAATGTTATTTTGTTATTTTTCGCTGGTTGATGCAGAGCTTCGAACTCTTTTGTGGGGAACCGCGTGCATATTGTGTTTGATTTAAGGTATACGGATCTGCGGTTTCGGATTTCGCTCTGTGTACGAGAAATGTTGATACTGTTGGTTCCCCTGGAGCTATTTTTGTGATTCGTGTAAATGGAAGTACGTCGGTCGTGGGTGAAAATTATACCACAGTGGATTGTATTTATTAAACAGGGTGTTTCACCTAACTTTACCATCTTAACTATCTCGCGTGAACTTGATTTTCTCGTTGACGGTCACGCGAAGATCAACATCTGACCTGAAATTATAAGTAGGCTGTGGATCTTTATGCATTTAAAGCAAAACTGAGTAGACGATCCTCAAAATTGTAAGAAAATTTTAAAAATTGAAAATGTCAATGATTTCTCATCTATTTAAATCGTTAAGGGAAGAAATAACATTGATTTTCGATTCTATTTTTTGCAATCGACGCTGACAATTTTTATTTCGCATACAGATCCGCAGTCTACTTACGAGCTATAAGATTTTCGTAATGAAAATACACGTGTAGCCCCATTTAGAAAAATTTCAATGATCTTGAAATCACTACATTTGTCACTTCAAACCGAATGATTGATGGAGAAGTAAATTATTATGAACACTGTAAAAGTACTAAATGGAATATGGAATGAATAATAAATGGAATTAATATTGTACGTATAACAATAGATCTCTTATCACAGAACGATTTTATATTATTCGCGGGTGTGAAAGCTGCTGCAATAAAGAGGCAGCTTCACTTTCGAGTAATTTGAAATTGCCAATAAATTTAAATTGCCCAATAAAAGGCAACTAAAAATAAAGTACTGCTTCAAGTGCTCAATGAACGGTTGATTAATATTCGTGTTGATAAATATTTGTGTTAAATATACAGGGTGTCACATTTAACTCTGTTTTGAGGAGAATAGAGATTAAAATAAAATTATAGAATATTAGTACTAGAAAGTTGCAGAATGCGATTCACGTGGCAATCTGATTTAGGAAAACGAGACGATACAGAGGTAGAGAAACTTACCTCCTTGCAGCGATGGATAGATGTAAAAGGATGGCTCCTGTAACCAGGACACTACGCGCACCAAATCTTTCACGAAGCTGGGAACGACGCATCGTAACACTGCCGTGCATCCCCTCGATGCACCCCCAATCACTTCCACGTCGACTTTGTATGCCTGGGCCACCACTGCGAACAAATAACCCTAAAGTTACTTTTATTCATCCCCAAGGTGGCGCGCCAACTTATACACCTAGAACTTTATCAAAAGCTACGGAATTCTCGTTCGGTAATAAAGTTTATATTGCACGGGCGAGTCATAGATGAAAGGCCCGTAATTCTTCCGCAAAAGGGAAACCTCGGTGTGCCTCGTTTACCCAAAAACTTGATCAAAAACTATTAAATTCTAACGAAGTAATAAAATTCGTATCGCGAACGAATATCGTAGATTAATATAGAAGTTTCGAAAAGAAAAGCCCTAATACACTTTGTGCTTGTTGTTATTAATATCGATGTTCATAATTTATTCTCTTATGAAACTTTCACCGACATGCTCGTCACATTTTTCTGACTAAAACGAGTACAAACTTGACACAATTAGGAGTAGGTTTGCTTGCATAATTCATGGTCGAGTGGGGCCTCGATTATCCGAACCGAGGGTATCTGAATTTTCCGTACACACTTCAAGTTTATTGTACGAACTGGTAAAAATTTAGATAATCGTTCTATTATTTGAGCAATCAAGTTTCACAGATCAGTATGGACAATCGAGGTTTTTCTGCATCATGGATTGAACAAGTAGATGTGATCCGAAATGTGTCGTGTTTGGTGTCGTTTAAATCAGAATAATGTCGTAAATATGTTAATAAACGTGTCGTAAGAAAATATTTTGTAATACAACGTGGAAAACATTTTAAGAAAGAAAGTAAACCAACGGGGATAGAATGACTGTTATGCACAGTCTTATACCGCCCGTTATAATTTCCAGTGCGCACAGGTTGCGAACCGGATCGCAACCGGGCGCGGCAGAAACGCACTCGATTCCACATGGCGCGTTCCAT
Source organism: Lasioglossum figueresi (assembly GCA_028455805.1). Taxonomy (NCBI): domain Eukaryota; kingdom Metazoa; phylum Arthropoda; class Insecta; order Hymenoptera; family Halictidae; genus Lasioglossum; species Lasioglossum figueresi. The sequence continues at coordinate 15,845,121 of CM052194.1, forward strand.
GCTTCGGGGAAAATTCCAATTTCGGCTGGAAAACGATCGACAGCCGGGGCGTTAAGTGTTTTAATTTCCAGAAGAATTTCCATTGTCGAGTCGTGGGTTCACGTTCGCGTTGAAAGTGCGGACCTCGCGCTCACCGATCGCTGTTATTAGTTTCGCCGCGCCAGAGAACGTTTCCCCGGGAAAGCGACTCGCAAAATACAAATTCCATGAAAAATTGACTAAATAATATCTCTGTCGATAGCGTAGCAGTAAGAATTGAGCAATTTCTGTCTAGGAAATTCTTTTAGTTCGATGTTCGCTATGCGATGCAGCGATCGCGACCATCAAAATGGTACGCAAGAATTGGAAATAAAAATGAAGAAAAAAATTGTAATAGAGGAAAGAAAAACACGTCTGACAACTACAAATTCAATTGATATCGATCAAAAACACATTTAGTGGAACTATAAAAATTTCGTTGACTGTAGTCCTATTGTAGGCTGAACTTTAATTAAAGGGACCAAAAATTGTCAACTTTCCTGAATGTAATATTAGACTATTTGACGAAACAAAAAATGATGGAACTTCCAATTCTGAAGTTCTAGTAGTTCACATTATTAAAGGACTTGTATTATAAAAAAAAATGGTACATACTAATATTTTCTAATGTAGAGAACATGCAAATATCAAATCTTACCAAGATATCTTATACTTTCCAATTTGGCTTCTAGAGTTGTCCATAATCATCCAACAATTTCTCAATCTCTTTTTTCCAATGTTCATCTTGAATTCATTCATTTTTCTTACATTCATAATCAAAATAAAATAATAAAATCAAGCTGGAAGTGAGGTTAGAACGTTTGAGAGGTTAGAACGTTTGAGAGGTTAGAACGTTTGAGAGGTTAGAACGTTTGAAAGGTTAGAACCATAATGGTTTCCAGACATAAGCCTGGGTATGATTTAATGATCGGATTCGCTTAGATCAAGGCTAGATCAAGGCTAGATCTTGGATTCCTCGCACTAGAATTTCAAGTTTCATCAATTTTCCGTCGAATTGTATAATAGTACGTTCAGAAAAGTTGAAAATTTTTAGTCCCCTGAGTGAAAGTTTGACCGCAACGTATAGTAGCTGTGGAAGCATGGTTCCGGAAGTTCGGAAGTACGTCCGGAAGCGAGTACGTCGGACCGGAAGGTCTGTTAAGAGGGAGAGGAAGCGAGAAAGAAATTTCACAGTCACGTGGACATGGCGCACGAGGAGGATCTTCGGCGACGTCGCGACGCCGGCGTGTCAGGTTGCAACGTCGCTGGCATCTGGCCGTCGCCCTTGGAATTTCCACGTAAATAAAATCACCGGAAGAGTATAGTGCCTCTCGAGCGCGGGCCGGGCGACGGCAGAAACAAAAAAGGAAAGGAGAAAAACGCCCAGCAGACGTCGAGGACGAGGCGTTCGTTACGCTCGCGTCGCCTCACGCCTCGCCGCTTCCCAGACGCCGACGTCGAGATTCACCCGGTCGTCGACGACGAGTAACGACGTGACACCCTGCACGTTGCTACTGCTGCCGCGTGTACACGTGTTTCCGGTCTGTGTGCGTTCACGCTCGCGCGCACGCGAGCTGCCCGTAGGATCCGCGGGAGGATCCCACGCCGATCCGTGTAACGCGTTTTAATTGCCGCGAGCGCGAATCCGTCGCGTCGTTCCAGAGGATCCTCTGAATCGCCACGTTCCCCCGCACTGGGTCGACAATTCGACTTCGTACAACTCCGGGATCCTCCACGCGGAACCAGCGCTCGTTAAAGACTCCCGTTAAATGATAGCGCACGCCATCCGTCGCACAGTGATCCATTATCGTCAAACAAATGTTCAATTTCGTTCAAAATCAATGGAACTTAACACATTACCGACCGATGATTATCGTATAATTTTGAAAAATCTATGGTACATGGCTAAACACGTTTTAATGGCACCGTCAATAGCAACAGCAATTTTCTTTGCGAGCGAACAAGTCAACCTTAATAACGTCATCTAATAGTTTCATTTAAGATTGCAATGTAAAAGAAAATTTCTATGCTTTCTTTTGGTACAGCACAATTATTAAAAATCCTATTAATAGACTTGCGGTGGGTAAAGTGTTAAGACACAACAATGTTCCTATTTCTGATCACTTCTCGATTTCTGCTCGGCGCGTATGTTTTCTCAATCGGACGAACTTCATCTAAGGAAACCAAAATTTTTTAACTGTTTTTAATGTAATCCCGTAGATCTTGACGAGAAAATGCCGAAAATCCAAAATCATAGGAATCCACTAGTTCTATACTTCGACGCCAAAACCTACAGGATTGTGTTTTGAAAAGTACAAATTTTTGGTTTCCTCGGGTGAAGTTTAACCGCAGCCTAAATTCCACAGGTAATGGAACTTTAACCCCTTACCCTACGATTTATTTTACAGTTTCAGTGATTAGAACTTATTTGTAGTTCGTAAAATTTCCTGAAAAAGGAGAAACTTTGTATCTATTGTTCTCCAATAGCTGTATGCTAACAAAACCAAAGTAGATTTTTATTTCGGTTTAAAGGAAATTAGTAGCATCAACATATTTTTTAAACTCTGTTCGGAATCTTCGTCACGCGTCAGACACGACATTGTAGGGGAAGGGGTTAATTTACCAAACACAAAAAGAATTACTTATCCTATTCGTCACACGGTAAGAGGCTGAATTACTCGGAAACTATTTTGCTTTACCAAACACCCGGGAAAAATTCGCATTCACTCGGGAAATGGCTTGCCGTTCTCTTGACAACGTTTACAGTTCAAACTTCCTCGAAATGGGGTGAAACCGTTGGGAACAGTGTTCGAGCCCGCGAACATTTTCCGCGTTTCAAAACGAATCAGCCCGCGATGGATAGCGAGAACTTCCGTTCGACCGGGGATAGAAATTTCTTTCGTTAAGCGGGAAGCAGGAAGTAAAGTTTTAATTAACGGCCACACGTCCGGGCCAGAACTTTATAGCCGCGAGGGAGTGGTTGGCAATCCCGAAAGCGTCGGCTCGACCTCGCAGCTGCCACGGATTTGCATTCAGATTGCATTTCTTTTTTTTTTGTCTTCTTCCTTTTTTTTTAAATAGGTAATTACACCGAGCTCGACGCTCTCTCGCTCTACAGAGAGGCCGCCGCGAGGCCGCCTCATTTGCATCCGGCCAGGTTCAGTAGATCCTTGGACCACGCACAAATTTCATTCTTCCTTCGCGAGACACAACTGACGCGTTCCCTAATGATTTTTTCATTATTTTTCCTATTATTTCCACCTCCCATGATCAATGTGCGCACGCCTCGTTTACCGACGATTTAACGGAGAAGAGCCGACAATTAGGGTCCGGCAAGGTCGCCAGATTAAGTTGTGTCCTCACTCTAACTTCCTCCTCTACGACGCTGTTCCCCTACGCTGTTATATAATTAGTACAAACCAGATAAAATTAAATGAAATTCGGATAAAATTAAATGAAAATAGGCAGAGTCAGATTCAGACTTGTGTCCCCACACTACCTTCCCCCTCAACGACAGTAGTCCTCCACGCTTCCACGACCCAGTTACGTGACGCGTTCCGTACTGTGTTATAATTAGTATAAACCAGGTAAAATTAAACGAAATTCGATAAAAACGAAATTGCAATTTTTGCTCCGCGTTATAAGCAAAATCTCTTAGATCAAGACTTGTGTCCCCACTCTACGTTCCCCCTCTACGACGCTATTCCTTACGCTTCCACGACCCAGTTAGGTGACGCGTTCCGTACCGTGATATAATTAGTATTAACCACATAAAATTAAATGAAATTCAATACAAACGAAATTGCAATGTTTGCTCCGCGTTATAGGCAGAGTCGCTAGATCAAGACTTGTGTCTCCACTCTACCTTCCCCTTCTACGACGCTATTCCCCACGCTTCCACGACTCAGTTACGTGACGCGTTCCGTACCGTGTTATAATTAGTATAGACCAGATAAAATTAAATTAAATTCGATACAAACGAAATTGCAATCTTTACTCCGCGTTATAGGCAGAGTCATATTCCGGCTTGTGTCCTGCCGATAACCGGCGATAACTTTTCCCCCTCGATTCGTATTATTTCCCCCCAATTCGAATTATTTCCTCTCGATTGGAATTATTTCCCCTCGATTCGAATTATTTCCCCTCGATTCGAATTATTTCCCCACGATTCGAATTATTTCCCCTCGATTTGAATTATTTCCCCTCGATTCGAATTATTTCTCCTCGATTCGAATTATTTCCCCTCGATTCGAATTATTTCCCCTCATCCGGCGACTCTGGCCGGGAGGGTAAAATGAAATAGTTAATAGTGGGGAAGAACTAGTTCACGGTTAGTGGTAGTCTGGGAGTCTGGGAGTCACTTTTTCGTATGTTAATTAAATTTTGTAGCATTTTATCAATACTTCAGTCAATATAGAATAGAATGCTTTATTTTTAACCTTCCGGCCATACTTCAGTCAATATAATACGTTCTTGTTTACAATTAACGGAATTTGGTACGGCCGCTAATAGTACCACGAGCACACAATGCAAATCCCTTTTTCAGAGAAAAGTCAATTAATCGATATAAATTTCCACGACGGAATAGTAAATGTATTATAACAGTTGGAACAAAAGGGGAGCAAACATTATGAATAATCTGCAGTTACCGTGGAGAATTATGATCGAAATTATTATTTCCAACACAATTTAATTTTCCAGTCTAAATGGAGGTTCTCTAGATATACATTCGCATAAATATGCAGCTCGACACAATGGAATGCTGATTACGTATACGTATAATTATCGAGACACGCAATCTGAAATTCTTGCAATAATTCAGGGAAAAGTTTATAATGATATTCGATGTGTTCGAATCTTGAGTTATTATCAGAAATTATTCTCGGTTTTATCAATTTACAATTAAAATATTTTTTGATTCGGAAGATAAATCAAAGTTGATAAACATTTATCATGAAAAAATTGGGACAAATTATTAATATTTCGAAAGAAATTTGGTGGTGTTTGAAAGATACCTTAAATTTATAAATTTTCCACATTTCAGTTTTAACGATAAATTGATATATTTAGTAAAAATTGTGAGTAGTACTACAAGCTACATTATATCAATGTTTTGCAACATTTATTTTAAATTTCATACTTCGAAAATTGGAACCTTGTCATTGTCTCGAGCATTGTGTGATCTTTCGTCAACGTATAGGCGGTTCGATCGCGTTCAATCATACGATGGATCATTCATGATCAATCGTACAGGGTGGTTAGTCGATCCATTTTGGCATTGCTGTAGGATTTATTTGTTCCAATGCAACCGAGCCAAATGCGTTGTTGTTAACACGGTTCTTTCGCACAAAAATGCATCGAAACAAGCGAGAAACACGATCGATAATCGCATCAGGTAGACCGTACATACTCGAGAAGCATTTGTTTCTGTTGCTACGAGTTCTCGCGTGTTTCCTATCTTCCTTTGATTTTCGCAGCTCCAAATGGAAACCCGCAACAAACGACGCGCCACCCCCTTTCCCGACGATAGAAACACACGAAGGAGCTTGAAGGAGCCAGCTAGAACAGCCGTATCCTGAAATGTTGCCGATTTCCCGAAAATCTCATTAATCGCATACGTAATTACTAAAACAAAGACGCACAAATTGGATTTTCAAAGTTTCGTCTAGACTATTCAGTTTCGGAGATATTCAATAAAATGGATTTTTCATTCCAACTTTGAGGGCTATTTTCAGCCGCTCAACGTAAACGTCGGCAGCTATAAAAAGATACGTGTCAAATATTTTTTTCAGTTCTATATCGTATCAAAATTTCATTAAAATCGCCGCGGTACGGTTGGGTAACCTTCCTTGTAAAGCGCGCGTACACGTACACACGTATGTTATTAATACACGTTCAAAACCACGATTAACCCTCCGACGGCTGTGCCAGAGTCTATTCAGACCAGGAACACCCAAATTGTCATTTAAGTACTCAATTTGTGGCAATTAAACTAACTGAATAGCTGTTTCATCGAGGATATCGGAAAGACTAATGTGTCTACGCAAGACATCAAAAGTAAATTTTAAAAAATTATTAATTACAGCTGTGAGCGGTCCTGAGCATTGCCAATTATGTAGCTATAAAAAACATCCGTTGCCCGAGGGTTAAACTGCGAATGTTCATTTAATTTTTAATTTTTCTGAAGGAATTCTACGAAAGTGGAATCGTGTAAAAGCTTATTTTCAGCGACGGTACTCTTTGAGGTTCTGAAATAAATAAAAATTATATTGTAGCGTTGCTTGAAAATGTTCAGAAGCCATAAACGAAGAGCCCACAAACTCGGATATCTGTATATTTAGAGGCCTGATTGTTGCTACAGCCTTACCTGCTCTAACTTGAACGTCACGGCTAAGGACCCTGCCGACGGAGTTGCTCGCGACGCATCTGTAGGCCGCGCTGTGCACATCCTGGCGGAACGCGGCGGCCGGAAACGGCAGAAGGACCAAAGTGCCGTTCCTGAGGACTCTCCTGACACCGGGTACATCGTTCACCGGGTGTCCGTCCGCGGTCGACCAATCGATGTTGGGCGGTGGGCTTCCTGTCGCGGTGCAGTCCAGCCAGGTGCCGCTCGAATTCGAAAACTCCACCCTGGACGGCGGCTCCATCACGAAACTGGGCCCGCGTAGGTGCGCGTCGAACCCGTGACCACCCGCGGACATCACTGCTGCGGCTGCACCTGCGGAACGAAAGCGTCCGGACGTTCATGCGAAGCTCAATTCAATTGTTCAAACGTATTTCGATCTGCAAACTACTTTCAGAACGTCTTCGACACTCGTACGTTCCATAGAGCGACCGTTTCATCCATTTTGTACGTGTGTATACGTTTATACACATTGTAAAACGAAGCAGAATTTGTTGATTCAAGATGAATCACAAAAATAGGTGAAATTTTAGGTTCTTTTATGCAACTGTTTAACGATTGTTAACTACAGTTGTGCACGAAAGCATTCGCACAAATCTTGAAAAAAAATAATTTCCTCAAAATTGAATCAAACCACTCGAATCTGAGATATTGAAAGAATAACTAAATATGTCGAGAATTTTTAGAAAATTGTTATTGGTAGGAACTGGTGGAGGAATTTACTTCCATAAATATTTCAATGAAAATTTTAGAATTTTCGTAAAATCGTTATTGCGAGAATACATAATTTTTTAGTTGTCACCGTTCCTGCCGGGCTGTGATTCGATTAATTATTTATAAAAGTGACGCTCGAAACAGAATAATTTGTTAATGTCCATATATCGTTGAAACTCAAGTTACGATTTTTCTGCTCAATGCACTGCGCGCCACCATAAAATTGTTCTAAAAAATATTACCGCGAGCGTACGGCATTTTTCATCGGCGGACAATTTGATTTTTCGACTTTTGTCCATTGATCGACGCACCGCGCGACCCGACGGTCGAATTGTCATCCAGCGAGCCGCGAAAGTTTAATTGCGACGCGCGGAACCGTTCCCCGCATTCCCCTCCCTGTCCGTTCGCTAATTTTTATTATGTTTTTATCGCCGCGCCGCTGGGAATCGTTGCCGCGGTCTACCTTCTTGACGCCCCCGCAACCCGAACGCTCGTAAATCCTGAAACGCTGCCACGGAGTTTCGATTGAATTGCCGCGGCGCGAGCGGCGCCCGTTGTTTTGCGCGAAATTGCCAACGTTATGGAGAATCTTTTGTGTCGAATTGCTCGCGCGTTGTTTAATATTTCATATCCCCAGTCGAAATTGCTGGTCGAGTTAATGCGTGTCGCGCGGTATTCACAATTCGCTCGCTGCGATAGTGGCCGAGGCTGTTGTTCCGGCTGGCGCCGTAAAAACTCAAATGCTCGAACCGATTCGCGCGAATCTCTGCTCGAATTCTCGCTAAATACTTCTTCATTATTCGAATAGCACTCTTGTCGAGCGGTCGTTATTCATTCGAGCCATTCACGAGATTAATTGATTACACACCTCCTCAGCTTTTTCATATTTTACTACCGTAGTAGTAAATGTACTACAGGTTGTCTCAAAAATGTTTTTCCTTGAAAGGGGCAGTTTCTGAGGTTATTCGAAAGAACTTTTTCCTATGCGAAAATATTCTCCTTTGTTAAGCAATTTTCGCAACAGTTACATCAAACGGCCTCAGTACTTTCAAGTACTTTCAAGTATAACATTTTTGGAACGCCTTGTATACCGGAAACCTTCAGTAGGTTTATGCAGGACTGAAAGTGACTATTTTATAAAACTGACGAGAATGTATCTGTCCAAATTTTTAACCATTCTGTTTATTTCACTTAAAGAAAGAATTTTGCTCCATCTTTATAACTTCTTTAATTTTAATTATTTTTTTATGAATCTGTATTCAGTAAATTAATTATTGTCCCTTACAAGAAATTGTGGAACCCCACGATCCAAGAAACAGCACAGACCCGAGGGTTTTTCTTAGATCAAGACTTTGCTGTGTACCATATTCATTTACTGACATACTTACTTTCCGACTGTGTTTAAATTATATAAATGTTTGTACTGCGGATGTTTATGCATTTATGGCTTACAAACATTTTCAAAAATTGCTATAACATAAAATTCGATAGAATTCCATACGATTTTTATTCATTCTAGATCTACTGAGTTGGAACGAAAGTTCATAGCGTTTTTAAATGAAAACTTAAAGATAAAATTAGGATATTTATACATAGATTTGTTCAATAACATATTTTCCATTCTCTTCTATTACTTTTTGCCACTTTTTAGACGATTTATCATGTTATTCAATGACAAATATGAATGTATATCTTAATTTTATCTTTAAATTTTGATTTGAAAACGCTACGAACTTTCGTTCCAACCTACTGCAAAGGCTGTTCCCATGAAAGATAGGATTCTACTCCATTCCGCTTTCTTAAAGTTTCTCTATAAAAATTGAAAATTGCACAAACATCCGCAGTCTAGATGTTACAAATGCATAAAGTCCTTAGCCTGCAGGACGACAAGAAAATCAACATCTGCGATCGACTGGTGTGCGTTGCTCACGGTTCGTCGGTCGACTCGTTCGCAGAGTGGTTCGTCGCAGTTTCAAGATTGATTAAACGCTTCGGTTATCGCGATTGTCGAACGGGCGGTTCGCGTCGGCCAAGTTATCCTACTTGAAGTGTATCAGACACGCGGGTACTTCGACATAATGCTTTGATCGGGGGTGCGAAAACACGAGTCAGCAAGTACTCCCCGGGCCTCTTGCATCGTTAGAAGCCACTCCAGGCTAATAACTTCGACCGGGCCACTCCCCTCGAGAGTGCAGTTTAATTGTTGTGGTATTCGTACGGTAGCAAAAGAAACTGCAAGCGGGGGAGTTTAATTTAAGAGCCGATAGAGCATCGCGACGCGACCGACTCCAAGTCAAAGATATTCCCGAGTCTCCATCGAGGGACACCAGTTGAAATTTATTCGATTCAAGGAACTCGATGTCCCGTCCTGTAGGAATTGATATTGCGTGGTGATATATTCATCATCGAAAAAGATTATTCATGCTCCTCGTGTGTTAAATCGGCACAATGACGAATAACTAACCTTGCTAATTATTTCATTGAGAATAGTGTAAGTCACGATGCTAAAAAATTTCGATTTTTCACTTATTTTGTATCGTATCGATGTATTTTACTACTAGCTGTACCCGGCCACGCGTTGCTGTGGTTCAGTCTGGTTAAATGGAAAAGAAAGAAAAGAGAAAGCGCACGTTTCTAATATGTTTAATTTCACAATGCTTGTGTGTATACAATATTTTTTTTGAACGAACGAATATTTACATTTTTATTTATTTAGATATTACAGAAATTTAATTGAAGTTGGTCGTTATCGAGTTCAACGAATTTCATGGTGGATTTAAAAAATTTTTATTACAAGCTCGAATAAAAATATTTTTTGCAATTCTTGTTAATTATAATTTTCTTAAAAATTGTATGCACATTATTTAGTAAGCTGATTCTTCTGGGTTCTAGAAAAGCCTCAGATCATTCGGTCGACGATTAACCCCTTGCACTAAGATTTATTTTATGGTTTCATTGATTACAACTTTTTTGTAGATTGTAATTTCGAAAATCATTAACGTACATATTTATTAGAATCTGTTCAGAATCTTAATCACGAGTCGGATAGGATTGTAGGGCAATGGGTTACGGAGACTTTTGTGACTGACTGTATATCTTGATCAAATGAGAATATTAAATTACGGGAATATATTACATTCCATACCACGATTAATTAAATCCGAAACACCGAAGTATTCACGAACCGATTCAAATATTCAATGTAATCATTCAATATACTTTACAGGTATTTCAATTACAAAAACATTCGACGCGGCGGAACGGTGGGCCGAAAAATCGCGAGCGCGGAAGAAAGACCGATAATACGAAATTAATTCGTCCAATAAAGAGTTGGAGGCTTGCTATTAAAAAGTAGGGACACCGCGGCGATTCATGGACGCACGGAAACGGCGAGGACACGTTATTGCATATCTCTGCCGTCGTCCATAAGTGAAGAGCGGGTTCAGTGAAACGTGGAACTCATAACGACGTCCAGGGGACGACGGACTCGTAACTCGTTTATAACGACGTTCAACGGAGAGAGAGACAGAGACGGGTTCTATTCGTGTGTGTCAGAGACAAGGACAACGTGCGTGAGTGAGAGAGAGAGAGAGAGAGAGAGAAAGAGAGAGAGAGAGAAAGAGAGAGTGGGGGTTAGGAATTTCGAGTGGCGACCGAATTTCGTAATACCGCCGGCTAGCATGCGCGGCGCATACAAAACACAAAGTATGCAAATCCCCGCCGCGTCGCGACCGAATTGAAATCCCCGTAGTGTCCGGCAATTACAGAACGTCACGGTGACTCGCTTCCGGAATTGTCTCGAGTACTTAATTACTAATTCCAGCCAAGTATTTTGGTAGCCGGCCCAGGCTTCGCGTTGAATTTCACGCATGCCGCCTTTGCAACCCCTCCGATGTCCTTCCTGTATTTTACGGCGATACCCGCCCTGTAATTAATTCGACGTTTCCCCGCCCCGTTTTTCCGTATAATGTGACGAGAAATTGTTTCCTTTCGGTCGACCAGCTAATCTCGCCCAACAACCGCCGTTAGTGGCTTCCATTAATATTCGGACACTGTAACACGCCCTGTTAGACATACGCGAATTTAATTCGGTCAGAGTTCCTGTCACGTTAACTTATTTGCATATTTTTTTGGAGAAAATTTGCCCTTTCCACTCGGAGCAATGTTAAATTACACATTTATTCCGACCTAGAGTATTTCCATTCACTGTGATTTTTTCAATTTTGTGGACATCAAATTGATTTTATGAATTCATGACAAAACTGAGCAGTCACAATTTCAAACGGTAGAAACATCGAAAGAATCTAAGAGTATCGACACATTACTTTCGTCCTGTTAACAGTATTAAAGGAAGCAAACAATTTTTAATTGGCTCCAGAATTTTGTAATTGACGAAGAACATTTATATTTTGCATAATGATGTGCAGTCTATTGATTAGATACCGGCATGTTTAATAATGTAAACAATATTTCGAATAATGGTACAGCAATTTTTAGTGGCGCCTCTCAGAGTCAGCATTCGACTGCTAAGGGTTAAACATTTCACCAATATTGTGAAATTTCACGGGTTCAATTTTGCTCGTCGCTGAGAACACTCACACTTGCAGAGAATGAAATGAAATTGATTTCGGGCTCGTTGGAAACAAAAACATCCCCTTAATCTTCCGTAAGCGCCATATCAGGGGAGGGAGCACGAATTCAGGAGAGAGAGCACGAATTCAGGAGAGAGAGCACGAATACAGGGGAGAGCGCACGAATTCGGGGGAGGGAGCACGAATTCAGGGGAGAGAGCACGAATTCAAGGGAGGGAGCACGAATTCAGGAGAGAAAGCACGATTTCAGGGGAGGGAGCACGAATTTAGGAGAGAAAGCACGAATTCAGGATAGAGAGCACGAATTCAGGATAGAGAGCACGAATTTCGGGAGAGAGAGCACGAATTTCGGGAGAGAGAGCACGAATTTCGGGAGAGAGAGCACGAATTCAGGAGAGAAAGCACGAATTCAGGAGAGAGAGCACGAATTCAGGAGAGAGAGCACGAATTCAGGAGAGAGAGCACGAATTCAGGGGAGGGAGCACG
>CM052194.1:15857433-15868795 GCA_028455805.1 Lasioglossum figueresi
TAACTTCTCCTCAATTCGAGTAACTTCTCCTCAATTCGAGTAACTTCCCCTCATCCGGCGACTCAGAGTATAATGGTCCCCAGCATTCAACAGTTCGCTAGCTTGGGAGCAAGAGATTCAAACCCGTTGAAAACCAAACATTCCGATCCTGGCCGGTGTGTTGCACAGACTTTTGTCAAAACAATAACACAGTGGTAGGGGTCAGAGTTTACGCCATAGCCAGAATTCATCGTTGGCCGTTTTTCCCGAAGGGTGGTTTCGCGGAAGAAAATGCACCCCTTTCATCCCGTGTCGAGTCCTCTTGGAGGTGTTGGTCGTTTCAATTTCTCGGGGCGAGTACGTAGGGGTGGGGGGGGGAAGAACAAGTCGCTGGTCCGCGCGAGACGAAGCAGGACGGGCTGATTGTTAGAAGTATGAGAAAAAGTTTCAACGGCAACTTCCTCTCCCCAACGGTATCTTCGCTGTTAAGACGAGCTCCGCCTTTCCCCCCGCCCTCTTTGTTTCTCTCTTTCCCCGCCCCCGTTTCCCCCCTTTATCCCGAGGCGCACGGTCTTTCAGTGACTTTTTCCCTCCCTTTCAGCGGTCTTTCCTGTCTTCTAGTACGCGCAGATTTCGCAGCGTACCACGAGTGCTCCGTAACGTAACCTTTTCGTCATTTTAAAACGCTCTGAAAGCCCCGCGCACAGTTTTCGGGACAAAAAGCTGCTTTTCTTCCGGCTACGTTAGTTTTATCGCGTGCTCTGTTCACCTGCCGACTTCCTTCTTCCCCTCTCGCTCCTCCCTTACCATCCGCGTGTTCCCGTGATGCCGTGGCCGTAGCAATTTCTCCGGCTCTCCCTCGTAACCCCGGCCTTTCATACAACATCGCTCCGGCTTCTAGTTGATACTTCCGATAAAAGAATCTTCTCGAGTGTAAAAGTTGCGACGGAAATCTTGATGCTCTTGCTGCCCTAGAAACTTCCCTTACAATTAGCCAAGGTGGACGGCGCCGCCGCTTTTCCTTCAACCGTAAGGGCTGCCAGTTTCGCGGGCTATTCATTTACAATCGATGTTTTTATCGTTTCCCCCTCCTGCTACTCCTCCTTCCCCATACCCCCAACCAACTGGAGTCGCATCCAGCATATAAAAACTCGGCCATTCGCTCCTGTTTTGTTCACAGAGTTTATTGTTCGGCGAACAGGGGTTTAAATATTTTTGAGCGCCGGGGTCAACGACACCCTTCACACTGCACAGAAGATCGCGATTCCTTAGCGGAGGTAACTCGAATAAATTAGGGATTTTTTCAAATAGAATGACTTACATATATTTTCGGAAATTTTTGGTATATTGTGAACGTATTTTTAGACGCAACACACTTTTTAGCAGAGTTACAAACAATTTTAAATTTCATATTTTTCGTATATGTGAAAATATTTCATATATGAAAGATTGCCAGAATGGTAAGTTTTGTTATTTGACGAAGAACAAAAAATTCGTGAAACACGTACCCACTATTTTGATTCGTAGGACACACATACGAATATCCATAAAAATAGAATAAATTTTTCGTTGCATTTGTAATTTAAAAACATTATTTCTACGCTCTATAGTTCCCGGGACACTTCAACAAATTTGGACGCCCAACTTTAAGGGCTGTTCTTGCCCCAACAACACGGGGATGATCGAAAAAAGAAATGTTTCTTCCTCTCACATAAATTTCATCAAAATCTATGTGCCTGTGGTACGTTCCCATGTAACTTTTGCCAAACATGAACGAACCATGTTACGTGCAGCTAGAGTGCGCAACATTCTCCCGCCATTATCAACACACAGACCCAAATACAGACGCGCGCACACAGATATCGAGAATCACAATGCAGCAGGGGATCGCAGCCCTAACGAAAATGCCATTTCCTGCGTGGGAGTGGAGCTGCAGAAACGTTTCCATCCACGTGAGAACTCGATCACCGGCGAGCGGCCCAAAGGGAAGCCGTACGAAAAAGGAACCAATGGCTCCTGGACGTATCGTGAATTCCTTTCACGAAGGAACGATTGAGACGTGGAGGAAGCAGTGGGGATAAAAGGTTTCACCGATAGGAAGGTAACAATTTAATTTTCTTTGTCTTGGAGAACCGTTGGTCCGGTGTGCAGGTGCAAGGATATATAAGCGTGGTTGGAACAATGAGCGCAATCAATGCGGTGTGACATCCTTTCGACGTCAATCAAACGGCCGGCCGGTGCGGCTCGGCGTACGCACCACTAGCCCATTGGCTCCGATTGCCTTTTGTCGCCCTGTAGTGTCCGTTCTAGCAGACAAAGAGGTAGCCGGGCGAGCTGGGATGATGCCGGCCGATTGACGCAGATGGAAACAGCTACAGAGAGCAATAGAGAGAGAGAGAGGGAGAGAGAGAGGGAGAGAGAGAGAGAGAGAGAGAATGACCAGGGGTGTGGTGGGACACGTGGGGTGGAGCTCTGCTGCTGGATAAAACGGAGCGGGACGCGTGAAGAAGGACAGATGAGGAGGAGGATGGACGAGAAGGACCACCAACTCGACAGAGGAGGACACCAACCGATAAATGGAATGACGGGAAGAGGGAGTGTAGGCTAGGTCGGGACTAGAGGGGTGGACCACCGGGAACGAAAGGGGGGGGGGTCTGGAGAGAACGGATAGAGAGATTGCAGTGCACGGTAAATGGGGCGAATTCCAGCCAAATACTGCCGGTTGCGACACGCGTGTTGCAGAACTGACCAGCCCACGACCCAATTTCGTGGGGTCGTTCGTACCCCTACCTATCCCCATAGCCGTCCTCCCAGGTGAATGTTCGCGCCCATCCCCTATTCCTCCCAGCCCTTCGATCTTCTTGAATCGAGCGCGTACACGCGGCCCGCGATATGCGCGCTCCCTCCGGCTAATACACAGGGTGTCCCGCGTGCAATCGATCGGGCAAGCAATTTTACAAAACTCAGTCGAAAAGAACGAATAACTAATACCTACCGAGCACTTGAAGCGATTAAGATGTTTTAGCTTGTAGAAATGACAACGATCAATTTATTTATATTTTGTGCAATTTTTATCGCAATCCCTGTTTTTGGTAGAAATATATATATGTCGGGACGTGACGGCAGCAACGCAACCCGTTGGCAAGAACGCGTAACATTTATCCATCGGACAACACAATCGTATCGCCATTTGAAATTACACGCCTGTGTACGATTAAGTCTAGTTTTAAAGTAATAATTTAGATATCTATTTAACGCGTTTACCGTTAAACAGCTGAGAGCCAGATGCTTGGGCGTACCTTTTGTAACTGTCCAGCGAAAGGGCAATAAAATGTTTCCCATTTACCTGCGTCCCTCTCCGTGCCGGCGCAAGGAGAGATGCGAAATAGGGTCCCGTAAAAAATGGGGTGGGACCTTGTTGAACGTGACCACGAGCGGCAGAACGGTTTTGGCTACGTTGCAGTAAAGAGCGTTTGGATTTTTGGATAGCGATTGCAGTGGAGAGAGACTGTAGAAGACGGACGTGAGGTTTTCGTGCGAAGGTTCTGCTAGGCTCGTGGGCTCGTTGACGTGTCTCGCCGTTGCGCTACGTGATCGCGGATTGGAATAATTGTTAGCGATCGTTGTCTCGTCGTTCTTTTGCCTTTCGCGCGCGTAAGATGAGTGAATCGACGAATAACGTTTGTGGTCGACTTCCGACGGGTTCGATGAAGAACCCACCCGAGCAGCCTCCGACATATATATATATATATAAATGACTTCAATAATTGTAAAATGGAAAATATTAAACCGGTCGTTTGAACATCAGTGGCAGGTTTAGGTAAGACAAAAAATGTTCTTGCTTACAAAAGTAACAAAGCTCTATTTATTTATATTTTGTGCAATTTTGAGTAAAATCTGTGTTTGGAACAAATGTATATATAAATTATTTCGATAATTGTAAAATGAAAAATATAAAACCGGTCGTTTCAACATCAGTGGTAGGTTTTGGTTAGACCTACCGAGCACTAGAAGCAATTAAAATGTTTTAGTTTATAAAAATGACAATTTTTATTACAATCTGTGTTTGGTAAAAGCATATATATAAATTATTTTAATAATTGTAAAAATTGAAAAATATTAATGCGGTCGTTTGACCATCGGTGGCAGGGTGTAGGTTACTCCTACCGAGCACTAGAAGCAATTAAAATGTTGTATCTTATAAAAATGGCAAGGCAATTTTTATTACAATCTGTATTTGGAAAAAAACATATATAATTTATATTAATGATTGAAAAATTTAAAAATATAATACCGGTCGTTTGACCATCAGTGACAGGTTCAGATTAGGTTTAGGAAGCAATAAAAATGTTCTAGATAATAAAAGTAACAAAGCTCGATATATTGATATTGTGTGCAATTTTTAATAAAATCTGTGTTTGGAAAAAATGTATATATAAATTATTTCGATAATTGTAAAATGAAAAATATAAAACCGGTCGTTTTACCATCAATGGTAGGTTTTGGTTAGACCTACCGAGCACTAGAAGCAATTAAATTGTTCTAGCTTATAAAAATGACAAGGCAATTTTTATTACAATCTGTGCTTGGTAAAAACATATATATAAATTATTTTAATAATTGTAAAAATTGGCAAAATATAATACCGGTCGTTCGATCATCAGTGGTAGGTTTGGTTTAAATGGAAATCGGCTGACATGTCTGACCACGGCGTACCTATTCTACTTACTGCATGTTTCGCTAAAACACGCTAACACGACGGATCTTCAAAAATCTTTTTCGACAGAAAGAGGCGTCAAACTGTATGTGGAACACCCTGTATCTCTACATTGATGCGAACGTATCCTCCGGAGGGATGGGGGGATATACGACGATCGATTATCGCAACACGTGAGAGCCAGGTGAAAGCGATGATCCTGGTTCTGGTTGCGGCTGCTTTGTGTTGACTGATTGATCGAACGTTAATCGTTCCGTGGCTCGAACGTCGGATATATTGTCCTTTGTCTTTCGCTCTTTTAGCCCGTCTTTATAGGCCGATCGAACGGCAGCTGCTGCCGGCTACGCGGCGCTTTGTCGACGGGCTTCGATTAGTGTAAAGGGGATGCGGTGTTTCGTTTCGAAGTGTATTGGAAACGCTCGTGTGGGCTATGGCGCGGATGAAAGTACCGTTCCCGTGTAAATCTGTGTGAAATGTCGTAATAACGATCTGGAGACACAGTAATGTCTCGATGTACACGGGAACTTTGGGATCAACGTGTCACTTACGTCGGGTACACACACATACACACTGTATTTTGCTGCCAGCATCGAATGTAGACAATGTACGACACACATTTCAAGGATGACATATTTTTCTTCCTATATTTATTTTTTTTCATGAAACTTTTATCAACATATTTGCGACACTTTCCCGATTGAAATGACACCAGACACGACACTGTTTGGATCGTGTTTACTTGTTTAATTCACGATTTACTGGATCCTCCATTATCCGTACGAATCAGTGAGTGTTCACATTACTTTCTACTTCACAGCTTAGGATTTTTTCGAATGTTAGTTAACCGTACTGCTATTTTTGGTCGTGGATCAACAAGACACCATGAGGAATCCAATAATATTTTTGGGGATTAATTTTCAGAAGAAGAATTTTAACTAATAATTATAATAATAATATTTTACGATTTCTCTAGAAATGTATTATATTGGACGAGGCCTCTCTGTGGGGCCGCAAAGATTTTATCGTTATTTGTGTGTGCGTGTGCGTTTGCGGTATATGTTCTAATGTATAATAAATATTTTAGCCACGCAAGGGGACCCCGCACCTCACAACTTCCAAATTTTATTTTATTGCTAAACGGCGCCCTAGGACTAGAAGCCCCCGAGAAATTACAAATTGATGAACAAAGTCGGTTTTTCTAAATTTTGTAAACGTTACCTAATTCGAATTCTGCCCCGTGAATCTACAAAAATAACGTAAATATTTTCTCGCGACGAAATGGAACGTGTTCAAACATTGATGTTCCGTCTCGCCCGTAGTTTGAGTGATTTGTCCTTTTCACGAAGCTTCGGCGATGCGTGCGATCTCCGTCGAACCGTATTCCCAGCGCGACGTTTCTCGTGTCGACGACGACGACGACGACGAAAATTCGAAAACAAGAGGAGTGTTCGACGTTTCCCGCGAAACATTATCTATAATTGTGCGGCGGCGACGGTCGCATTGATCGATCACAACCTCCAGGGGTTATTGACCGCGGGATACGACGAGCATATCCAGCAAGGATGTATCCTCAATTATCCGGAAGTAGTCGGTGATCGTTCCTTTCGTTCATTAACAACGGTAACGTCGATCGTCGATTTCTTTTTTTTTTCAATTTCTCCGTATCGTCGAAAAACACCCTCGTTTCGCAGGTGTGCTAGCGCACGCGTCGCTTCACCCGATATTTCCATTTCATAAACTTTTCCCTCTAATAGATGCACGTAGCCGGATGGAGTTAACAAGATGTAAGCCGATAGCCATAGTCGGAACCATCGGCAACGAGAGAGCAATCGATAACTGCGTGTAATTATTATACCGCGTCATTAAAATCGCCGCACAGTGGCGGGCTGCGCCCACTCGAACCCGCACACGTTCAACGTAATCCGAAATTTCATTTGTATCCCGACGAGTTCCTCTCGTTCGAGCCTCTCCTCCATCGGCCACGGAACCCTCGAAATTTCGATCCGCATCGCGAATAAACGCCCGATGAATTTCCATCCTGTTCCCGGAAACATAACCGTTCGTTAATGAATCACGGAATATCAATTATTCCGTGCCGCTTTCATATTACGAGCCCGGCCTTCTCGCACGTAAGATCGAATTCCGATCGAACTTATAATATTGTTTACTCACGCTGATTAAAATTTTAATACTTCAGTCGGCTACTCTTTCGTTACAGCCACTCCGAATAAAATTCTTTAAAATGTGGCGGATCTTTTTCCAAAATGCAAATTGTCGATTACAGAGTAGAGGAACTGTAATGCATAGATGTTTGTTTTAATCAGCTGGTACTGATACAACAGTATTTCGAAATTCACTGAATGTTAAAATTGTCTTGTATTCGATCTGCACATTTTTGTCATGAATTCATAAAATGTGAAAAATGTTTGTAGCTCGTCACAACGTTCACCAATTTTGGTGAAATTTTCAACTTGCATACATATGATTGACACAGATCCATAAAATACATTAAATTAAAGTTACTAGCTCCGAGAAAAAAATTGGAAAAACAGATTGGAATATTTGTCTTCGCAATTCCAATGGCAGCAAGTTTTCCAAAATTTTGTTCACCCAGAAATAACATTCACAATTTTCATTTTGCATAAAAATCCGCAGTCTAGTTACGAGTTATAAGTTTTGTATATGTTTCCCGCACATGTGTAAGGTCTGCAGTCTACTTGTCACCCATTTTGAGAGAATGAAGATCGCCATTTTGCTGCTCAGTTTCTGATGAACAATTGAAATTGGTTCCATTAAGAACAAGCAGAAAGACTGACATGTCTATAAAGAGTGGCTCGAATAATCTGTTTAACACGATGGGAAAATAACTCTGTGAATACTCATCGTGAATTATTTATCTTTCAGTGAACGATCTTATCTTGCGGCCGCGCTATCGTGGATTCGCAGTCTGCTAATAACCAAACGTCCAGCGACACAATGCCAAAAGGTTGAAAGGGCTTCTATAGAGCTTGCGTCAGTGTTTGCGCAGACAATGTAAGGCGACGGCATGGTTTTGGCTGACAAGTTAACGAGAGTACATTCACCGTCCCGAAGTTTATCGCTTTCGACGGATTCAAGAAGCCACCGGAGATGCTTGTCGCCCGGCATTATAGCAACGTTTCTTTGCGCGAGGGAAAAAGGCTGAGAGCAGCAGTCGAACAAAGGCGGACCACAAGGGAAGTAAGGAAGGAAGGAAGGAAGGAAGGAAGGTACGAGGAAGGAAAAAGTAAGGAAGGAAGAAGGAAGGAAGGAAGTATTGGGTAAGGACACCGATGATTTCCCTGGAGGAAAAGCGTCTTCTCGTCCTCCATCGCTTGTCTCTTTCTACTATTTCCTCGCGTGGTTCTAGCTTGGCCGTAACGCAGCTCAGCGTCTTATACCGGGCAACGTCGTTATTTCGTCTATTCCGATGCTAGCAATTTCTCTCTAGTGTAGAGGACAGTTGAATAGTCTAGCTCAACAAATCCCGCCTCAACAAATTTTAATATTTCAAACCGCGGACGCGGGACAGCCGAATCAGCAGTCGATCCTCTTACAGTTGGCCCCGGGAATTTCCTTTCTCCGAGAACAATATGTACCGGGATAAGCGTGCGAGCGAATCTGAACGTCAGAGGCAAAGACGTAATCCAAAAGATCTCGATTCAATTATTGTTCCGTCATCACCGAGTCCTCGCTCATGCATTTTCTTCTGTAAATTATTTTTTAATATTTTGCAGACACTAGTTCGTAAAAATTCAACTATCGTTCCATCATCTCTTATTCTGCAGTGAAGTCCACGAGAACGTGATCAAATTATTCACTATGCATTTTATAGAAATAAATTATTTTTTAATATTTTTATAGACACTAGTTTGTAAAAATTCAACTATTGTTCCATCATCTCTTATTCTGCAGTGAAGTCCACTATTAAAGAAAATAAATTATTTTCTAATATTTTGCAGACACTAGTTTGTAAAAACTAAACTATTGTTCCATCATCTCTTATTCTGCAGTAAAGTCCTCTAGAACGTAATCAAATTATTCATTATGCATTTTATAGAAATAAATTATTTTCTAATATTTTTGTAGACACTAGGTTGTAAAAATTCAATTATTGTTCCATGATTTCGTTCTTTAGTGAAGTTCTCTAGTTCAGGATCCAATTATTCACAGAGTCAATGCCCATGTATTTCCTGTGGCCCGTTTCACAAATAAATTATTCTGATTTTCTAACATTTTTACGAACCTAGTTTCGGCTCTGTCAACACGGATCAATATCTTGACCAATATCAACAACTCAACATACTAAGCCGTTGAACTCGGTTTGACATATGCAATAATATTGTGCATATGTTCTACCACCAGTTAAAATCACTGGTTCCGGTTTTTTTATTTTACAAGTATTGAAATAATAAAAAATAATACGAGACGCACAAAGTCTAAATAAAATGTATGAACATGTACCAGTTACTTTCAAGGTTCGGTAGGTTTAGCGTCGAGGAAAATGGCGGCTGGGAAATCGAAAACTAAAATTCAGTTTCAGCATTACCCGCTTTCGAACCGAACCACGGGTGAAACGAAAGAACGAACAATTCGACTGTCGATGAAACAGTAAATAGTAGGAGTTAGTTTCATTCGAAGGCACGGATGGTCAACGAAATTTCCATTCGTTTACACGAGCGATATCGCCTTCTTATCGGTCGCAGCAGCGGTCGCGGGACACGTGCGCGTGCATTGTTGTATTTCACCGACACCCCCGTAATTCCCGTAATTTAATCTCGGATTACGGACACGGAATCGAGCGATTTTTTTATCGAAACTCCATCGTCGTCGGTCGATAACGCGGTCGAAGTTCGCCGCACTCTCTCTCTCTCTTTCTACTTTTCCCCGGCTCACATTTCACCGAATATTTGTTCCCGCAAAATAAATAATACCGCGTGTCAATATTCGCTGGAATTAGACCGAGCGCGAAAACCGAGCGCGAAAACCGAGCCTGTTACGCCTCGACAGCCATTGTGCCTTTCCCGTGGACACGCGTCATGCGAATTTCGATAATTTCTGATTTCATTGCGTCGAACACACAATTACGCGGTTGTTGTTCGTCCTTTTTGCTCCGATCCCTTTCGCTTCCGGCGTTCAGAAAATTCGGCTTATTGTTCATAGAATGCATTCGCCTATGTTACGTTATATGTACATTTTTTGTGTGTGTTTACAAATTTTATATTCTGGAATACCTAAGCACCGTGCTGATTCCAGTGAAAACGGTTTCATAACTGTGATTCAAAATACTGCAAGGGGACATGGCCAGCTTGAAGGTAAAATTCACCTTCTTAGACCAAAAATTTTGAACTTTTTGTTTGTACAGTCCTGTAGATTTTGACGGGAGGACTCAAAAAGTCCAAGTTTTAACGTTAGGAATTCCCTGGTTGAAAAGTTATACGTGTTCAAAGTCGAGCGACTTCAAGCATTTTATGGCGGGTATTTTTGGTGTGGAAACGTAGTGTTAAAATACTCGTTGGGCATACTGTATATATTCTTCGGCGAGAAGAAAGGGGCCCCGTGTTTCGCGTAAATCCTCCGAGCATTTTCATCCAACGTTATCAATCTATTTTTCGCCGGGTCTGGCGCAATTCCGAAAAGGAAGTCATAACTTGATCCTCTTTCGCATGAAAAGCCTCGCTGTGCCGCTGTCCTAGCCCATTTTCTCGGGCCGTTCACCTGCGGAAGTCTTATCTCGACGCGGCAGCCACACTTCCGTTGCCCCGTTCGTCACCATCGAATCTTACATTCGCGCGAACCGCATACTATCGGAAAATTTCCGGGTGGGCTCTTCGTTCTACTTCGCGTCGATCGTTGCCTTTACATTAGCTACCCTAACAGCAACGTTTCCTGGGAACATGCTAATCACAAACTTTTTCTCCCAATGAGTCTACAGGTTGTTCCATTACATCCTCCTGATTCGTCATCGGAAAGGAGACCATGATCTCGATCATCATCTGCGGCGGTTTTAATTGAGTTAAAAAATGGGATGACAAGTACTCTCCGTGCCTCACAAAAAGTCTCCTGGCAAGATTCGTTCATTCTACGCGCACTGTCGGTTCTAGCTGAATTATGAAGGTGTGTGACGTTAATGCCTAACCATTGGTTGCGAACGAGGACCCTCTTTGCCCCTCATGAGAACTACCATACTTAAAACTAACCATAGATACAGCTATATCTTTTTTAAAATAAAAGATTTAAAGATTAAAAGGTTGGAGACAGAAGCGGTGCGTTGTATTGATCAGTGAGAAAAGAGTATGCGGCGACCTATCAGCAAAGAATGAAGTTCTGCATCAATTAAAGCTATCCATAAATAAACGATGGCATCAACATTCGAAAAACAACATGCACCGAAATCTTGACAATGAGGACTCACACCATTATGATCTCAAATCGTACAATGCATTGGTTCGGTGAGAAAAGGGTATGCCACTATTTATCAGCAAAGAATCAAGTTCTGCATCAATTAAAATTGTCCATAAATAAACGACGGCTTCAAGATACGAAAAACAATATCCACTGAAATCTTGAGAATGTGGACTGTGGACTCACACCACAATCATCCCAAATGGTTCAATGCATTGGTTCAGTGAGAAAAGAGTATGCTAC
>CM052194.1:15868895-15900815 GCA_028455805.1 Lasioglossum figueresi
AAATTTTCAAGAACCTCGAAAATTGAGTTATGTATTTGGGAGGATATGATAGCGAAAGAAATGGCACGAAATTAAGTAGTGCAACTCAACGACACTTCAGGCGACCGATAAGTTTTCGAAAATTAAGTAACGAAACTTAACGACAAGTCGGGCGACCGAAAATTTTCAAGGATCTCGAAAATTGATTTATGTATTAGGAGGATATGATAGAGAACGGATGACACGAAATTCAGTAGTGCAACTCAACCACTAGTCAGGCGACCGACAAGTTTTCGAAAATTAAGTAGCGAAACTTAACGACAAGTCGGACGAACGAAAATTTTCAAGAACCCCGAAAATTGAGTTATGTATTAGAAGGATATGATAGCGAAAGAGGTGGCACGAAATTAAGTAGTGCAACTCAACGACATGTCAGAAATTCGAAAATGTCTGTTTTCTAAAGTATCGCTATTCTTACAATTCCAAATCAGAATGTAACTCAATGGCAAGTTAGTCTGGCGTACATTTTTGTGGAAATCAGTAGTACAATTCAACGACAAGTCAGACATCCGAAAATGTCCGTTTTTCCAAAAAAAGTTTCGCTATTCTTACAATTCCAAATTAGCACAGGAAGAAATGGATGTCGTGGACACCGGTTCTTGGTGGCTAGGCTGATAAACAGGACTGATAAGGGACGCAGCACGAGTTGTTGGTGGCGTCGCGTCTGTAGCACCGGGACGCCTCTTATTACGAAGGGGTCGGCGTCGTTAAACCGGCGCTATCGGGCTAGATCATCTGCGCGAGTAACCTTTATACGTGTTTATACGCCTCGCTACAGCCAAAAGGCGCAGCCAATTTTACTACGGTCCGGCAGATAGCGGCGCTTTCGCCAAACTATCGAACCCGGCCTCACCCAAAGCTGATTCCCGTTGATAAGGAACCTCTCTGATCGCTTGGCAGCTATCATCTAACCTAATCGCGCGATTAGTACCGAAAGGGTCGGTCCTCTTCTTTCGATCCTCATTTGTTTTCATTACCTTCTTAGCTGTATAGATTCAACATTAACCCTTATGTAGCCAACCAAAATGCATGATTATTAAAAACCTTTTGTGTTTAACATATTTGGGCCATGCACTTTACCTTGCGTAACCAGAAATTTTTGCCTGCAATTAATCCTGTCAGAAATCCAAGTTTCTTGAGCGATTTCAGCGTTTTTGACAGGAAAGAGCGTCGCCATATTAATATGTACTCAGTCATCGTCCAATGAGCGCGACGCTAGGTACACACCAACATGACGGCGTCTTTATGTGTCGAAAACGCTGGAAAGGGCTCAAGTTTCAATGAGCATAACTTTTGAATCACTGATCTCCTAGAACTGAAACTTGGTTTTTTTGGCATTTTCTCGTCAAAATCTAGAGAACTGCATAAAAGACAAAAATTTCTGGTTACGCAAGGTAAAGTTTAACCCATATTTACACAAATCCTTATTTTACTGGACATTCATAGAAATTTTGTAATATTTGTAGAGGAACATTAACGAGTTGTTGAAAGAAATGCAGTAGCATAAATGGGATCACCCTTGAGTAGGGTAGAGTGAAGCTGACAGTACAGGGGTTGAAAAGTTCCAACTTGAATATCTCCGTTAATAATACTTAGTCAAATATGGATCACCAGTTTCCATGCATGTGTAACCATAACCTAAGTCAGTCGATCTCCACCAATGGTGCTTCCCAAAAACTACGGTTGGTCAATCCGGGTCATCGACCCCACATTCGGTCCACCGAAAACTGCAGTAAAAATCCTTCCCGTGCACCAGGGGTTGAAGTTTCAGAATTTCACGAGCTTCCTCGAAAAATGTCCACGCAACCGTAACAATCATCCCCTTAAAAATTCCAAGAAACGGATCGCGTTCCGCTGAAAGAACAAAGTCCGACTATCATGACCGGCTATCCCAAGAGCAACGTGAACGAGGTGGAAAAAAAGCGAGCGAACCGAAATAAATTCGGATTTGCGGTTCCGGGTGAGCAGAGGAGTAGGGGTGGGGGAGGGAGGGGAGGGGCCGGAAGAGGCGAGCGGGCGTCTGCGGTGCCGGAATTTCGTCTCGCTGAAAACAACCAGGAATTTCGGCGAACGATTGCGAATAGCCGGGAAATAGGATGTACGTATAGTCGAGTTGCGTTTCATTCACGTTCCATCGTGAATTCCATTCTCGGTTAAAAGTCTCGACGGGGCCGCGGTAGCCGAGAATCTCGTGCGCCAGAGCAGCGTCGGAGAGAGGGAGAGAGAAAGAGAGAAAGAGTGAGAGAGAGAGAGAGCGGCGGTCGAAAACGGAATGGCGGACGCGGGGACGAGGAAGACAAAGAACGGGGAAAGGGAGGGGGGTGAGCGGTCGGGGTGTTCAGAGGAGAAACGCCCGGAGTTGAATTGCAACCGAGGGGGTTGAAGGGGGTTGGTCGCGTTGGTAGCTCGAACTTCATCTGCGTAACGATAATGGGGCAACGACGACGGAGGAAAACAATATGTAAATCGTTCGTTCGCTTCCCAATCAAAGTCAGAATCCGCGACGGCGGCTTCCGTGTCTTCCTAACGACGCAATCTAAATTCCGAAGGCGGCACCGAACCACGACGTCGCGACGCGCCGCGCCGCGTCGGTATACGTCTTCGCTGGATGGAGAAAATTCACCGCGTTATCGTCGAGCTGGAAGAGGAGGTCAGAGAAACATTCCAGAAAGACGCGTCTCGCCTCGTCGGATGGAACTCGCGAACATCGAAGTGACTTTCGCAACTTCCGGTGATCTTGCTTGTCTCCTCCTTCCACCCTACGCACCCCTCCACCTCTTCACCCCTTCGGCGATCCTATGTCATCTCTCCAGGGCACATGAGAGAACCCAACCCGCCACTCTTTCCGTTGCGCTATTCGAATAAGAATTGGATTTCATAGAAATGCAGGAACAGTTCCGTGTACCGTTCCTGGGAAGACGTAGTCCTCCGAGAACGTTCCCGTATTTTCTGGTGATTGAACCGCCCCGACTTCGCTAGCTCGATGCACGCAGGGGATGCAGAAGCTTACAAGTATTCTGTGATAATTAGACTGTGAAACTTTGTGTACAATAGAAATTTGAAACGTCGATTGCGAGAAGTTGGAGCTCGATAGATATTTATTTCTATAGTAGCATAATTCCCGTTGAAAAATCAACGGCAGGCTTATTTCTGGAGGAATGTCACTAATTTATTTTTAGCACTGGAACCTGAAGGATTTCCGGGATAAAAACGTATTTCAGCGTATTACAAAATTTCAACTTTCTACGCCTTCTGTGTTTCGAGATTTTTTTATCGTTTCAGAGAACAGAGAAATAACTTATTTAATTTTAGCAATGAAATCCTGAAGGATATCCGGGATGAAAACATATTCGTGCACCTCTTTGGGGTAACGACTACCTGTGTACCAAATTTCAACTTTCTACGCTTTCTGTATTTCGAGATTTCTTTCCCATTGTAAAGGACAGAGAAATAGCACTAATTTAATTTTAGCAATTAAATCCTGAAGGATGTCCGGAATGAATACATATTCGTGCACCCTTTTGGGGTAACGACTACCTGTGTACCAAATTTCAACTTTCTACGCTTTCTGTGTTTCGAGATTTTTTTACCATTATAAAGGACGGAGAAATAACATTAATTTAATTTTAACAATTAATCCTGAAGGACTTTCGGGATAAAATTGGTTGAAAATAGGATGAATAGGTTGAAAATAATATAACATTTTCATCGTGTAATACTACAGAAGTATTATACAGTCGCCATGTTAAAAAATTGAATACAGTTACGTACGAATATATCAAAACTGCAGGATCACCAGGACTGCAATTCTCCCAACAAAGTTAATAAACGTATCAGTTTTCAGAGAGCATAAAGACCTTTAGTACAAAGCATGGAACAGATGTTCCACTTCAAAGTTTGAGAATGCTGCACATTTTTTGCGTGTTTGTTTGCAACATTTTGATATTATTTTCGCCGGAGATAGAACAGCACGGGAGATACAGAAAGTTCAACCTTTTGCAATAACAAAGTGGGGACTAAACAAAAATTCATACCTTAGAAAAAGACTTTGACAAAATATTGTCTCCGTTTGTTCGAACAGAACATAGTCATCACTAGCGTGATGAAGAAGTACTTTTGCACGTAGTCGCAAAAAACGCGGAGTGTGCTTCGAATGTTTGTAGACCAGTTGGAACGAGATTTTCAATTTCGCATGGAATGGATACACTTTTTTACTACGAGTTTTATCATTCATCGAGCGTTTAGCATGTCTCTATCCAGCAACCTCAAACATGCATTTTTAGTGTTTATGTTATTCTAAAATACAGTTCTAGTGTTTTGCACTCGAAGCTATTTTAACTCGAAAATTAAACGTTTCTTCTGACCTAGAATAATTCCATTGTCTATAATTTTGTTCATTTTATGGATACGAAATTGATATAATATCTCATAATTATGAAAGTGGACCAACTCAAAATTAAAATAAAATGAATTTATCACTTATTTCACATCGCATTATTTTAAACTAAATCAATTCAATGTAATTTTTACGATATTGTCAAAAATGAACCGTTAGATCACGTTATTTCAATATTATATGGAATTTATTTAGTGTTAATATCCTTTCCCTTTAAATATCTCGGAACGAGAAATATATATGACTTACAATTAGACCATTTTCATAATTATGAGGATAAATGTTTCGTTATTGATGAGATGGTACTATAATGGTCAAGGAATTTTTAGTGATGACTCCGAGTCACCACTCGAATGCAACGGGTTAAATAAATAATTAGAGAACAAATTTGTATGCGACCGACATTCGTATTCGAACAGAGAGTGCACGAAAAACAGAGGAGTCCGTACGTCGCAGGCATTTCTGCTCGTACGTTCGCGACGACTTCCTGTTCCGATCGGTCTGAATATCGATCTGGTTACATATTCTGCCTAACTTGAAGCAACGCACGTGTACAGGAGGTTATTCTAACCAGAGCCGACTCGTGTCTCGGATTTTTCTACGAGCCAAAAATCGCGCGGTACATAAAATTCACCGTCGCGGATCCGCGAGTTGGTCGCCGCCGCGTGTTCGTAACATATGCACAAGCCCGTCCTTAGAATACGGACCAAGCCCCGTTGAATAATTCATGGCCGGCGCGTATACAGGCCGATTCGACTCGACATTTTTCCATTTTCGGCAAAAACCGTCGTCCCGTTCACTCCCCCAATTGTAAATTGAGATTTCAAATTGAAATCCACATTTAAGCGCGCACGGCCCACGTCACGGGATCAAACGGCCCGAATATTATTCGCGAAGGACGAACGATTACACACGAATGCTAGCACAACGGTCTTCATGCTTCCGGAAAAAAGATGCGAAATATTTTGAGGTACATAGCTATAGAAAGACGCAGGGACTAAATTTCCGTCGCTCTTTCGCAATACAACGCAGAGGGAACAATGATGCTCAAAAATTTCCGGTAAATCTTCGGCCACCTGACTTGTCGTTGAGTTGTACTACTGAATTTCGTGCCAACTTCTTCGATATCATATTCTCCTAATGCAAAATTCAATTTTCGAGGTTTTAGGGAAATTTTCGACCGACTGGCTTGTCGTTGAGTTTTACTACTTAATTTTCAGAATTTTTCTGTCTTCTGGTTTGTCGTTGAGTCGCACAACTTAATTTTCGGAATATTTCTGTCGTCTGGTTTGTCGTTGAGTTGCACTGCTGAATTTTCGTGTCACCTCCTTTACAATCATGAATCATGTTCTCCTATTAGAAACTAAATTTTTTTCGAAAATTTCAGAAACCTCGAAATTGAATCTTGTATTAGAAGAACATGATAGCGAAGGAGGTGGCACGAAAATCCAGTAGTACAAATCAACGTCAAGCCAGACGGCCAAACAATCGTTGACAATTTCAAAAACCTCGAAAATTGAACTTTGTATTAGGAGAACATGATATCAAAGGAGGTGGCACGAAATTCAATAGTACAAATCAACGTCAAGCAGAAAGCCGAAAATTTCAGAAACTTCGAAAATTGATTTTTGTATTGGGAGAACATGATAGCGAAGGAGGTGGCACGAAAATTCAATAGTACAAATCAACGTCAATCCAGACGGCTACAGAACTTTCGAAAATTTCAAAAACCTCGAAAATTGAACTTTGTATTAGGAGAATATGATATCGAAGGAGGTGGCACGAAATTCAGTAGTACAAATCAACGTCAAGCCAGACGGCCAAAGAATGTTCGAAAATTTCAAAAACCTCGAAAATTGAATTTCGTATTAGGAGAACATGATAACGAAGAAGATGGCACGAAAGTTCAGTAGTACAACTCAACGATAAGTCAGTTATTGCAAAGTTTTGCTATTTTTGCACTTCCAAATCAGTACAATAATGTAATGACAATATATTCTGGCGTACATTTTCGCGAAACTCGGTAGTATAAATCAACAACAAGTAAAAATTGGTGGTTCAATAACTGAATACGCAGACACGCTTTCTTATCACATTGTCTTTATTTATTCCTTATTAATTCGCACATGAAATGTTTGTATTGTACATGTACATAAGCATCAGAAAGTACAAAGTGAACGATGATCACCAGAGCTAACGTAGCTCGTCTAGGATCGCAGATTTCGGGAGACAGTGCGGGGTCTTTGCGGTACCCCGGTACGCAGTAATCCCGCGTGAAACGCGGCGAGCGCCGTCGAAATTACACGAGATTCGAATCTCGTTCCGCGGTCTACGTACGTGCAGTCGCATTCTTGGGCGGATCAAACGACGCCGTGTAAACGAATTCGTCGTGGTCTGGTTCGCCTTTGAGACGTCGGTCCGGGTAATCCGCTCAAAAGAAAGATAGGGAAACGGGGACGCGAGTGAAACGGGGGGCGAAAATCGTGCCGGAGCGCGTCAATGTAAACGAGAGAACCCCGTTCCATACGAACCCCCTTCTTCAAGTTGCCCCCGGAACTTTCTCATCTCTTCGTCCTCTTTTCTTCGGGTGGTTTGTCGGTTCTGAATGTCCGAGAGAAGGGCTAATGTGCTTCGAGTGTTAGTAGACCAGCAGGAACGAGATTTTCAATTTCGCATAGGATGGATACACTTTTGTTTCTTTGAAAGCGATAAACGCGACCGGATAATTACAGTCTTTAACGAACGAGCGTGGATGTTTATGCAAAATTGATTTCTTTTTGTAACGAACATTTATGCAGATACTATCCACCTTTTGTAGAGTTTTATTATCCTTCGGGCGTTTGGCATCCATCAAGCAATCTCGAACTTTTAGTGTTTATGTTGTTAGACTGCGGATCTTTATGCATTTATGGCTCTAAAAATGCTCAAAAATGGTTGAAACATAAAATTGTACAGAATTTAGTACGATTTTTATTCATTTCAGAACTACGAAAACTACTGCCATTGAAAATAAGATTTTCCATTTCACTTTTTTAAAATTTGCCTAAAAAAATTGAAAATTGCATAAACATCCGCAATCTAGTTATTATAAAATTTAGTGGTAATGTTAGTCCTTTGCAGTCGGAGCTATTTTAACCAGAAAATTGAAACGGGGGCGAAAATCGTGCCTGTGCGCGTCAATGTAAACGAGAGAATCCCGTTCCATACGAAGCCCCTCTTGAAGTTACCCCCGGAACTTTCTCATCTTCGTCCTCTTTTCTTGAGGTGGTTTGTCGGGTTTGAATGTCCGAGAGGAGGGCTAATACAGAAGCGAGGCGCCGCGGCAACGACGGCGTTCAAGTATCGGCATATAAAGGCCCGTAACGTTCATAGGATGCCTGAAATTACCAAGGCAGCAATGGCGGAGCCAGGGTCGGCCTGCTCGGCCTGACAAACGACGAAAAATTTAGCGGTAATCTCGGAGCCGACCATAGACGGAGGACGGAGGCAATTCCCTCCGCGCGCGCTCTCTCTAGACGTTGCTCGCTTTATGTGCGCCTCTTTGACTCGCGCACCAACAGCCTTTCCACCCTCTCGCGTGCCCGTGCTCGTCTCCTTCCGTGCCCCTTTACCCCTTTACCCCTTTACCAACCCCCTTCGTCCCTGTCATCCATGGTATTCCTCCTCCCACGCGTTCAGCATCAGCTTCTCCCTCCGGGTCCTCCTGTGCTTTCATCTCGTGCCTCATCTTTCCCGTCCGGCTTTCTTCCGCGCCGGACCGGAGAGTCTGCACCGTACAATCGCCGGGGAAAGTTTCCGTCTGGAAATTTCGACGAGGATGCCTTTCCGCCGCGCGCAACCCCCTACAATTCGCCACCATCAACCGCATCGTCTCGCTTTCCTCTTCCTCCTCGGAAGAGGAGTAGAACTTCGCAGGGAATAAATTTTTCGACGATTTTCGCTCTCCTCCCCGTTTCGGATTATCTTCCGCTAGCCATTTGTCCCGTTCTTGCCGGTCGAGGGCAACGACGGGGAATATTTTACGTCGCCGAGGGGAATGATGAAAATATTAACGGCAGTGGCGCACGAAAGCGAAACGGTCGCGGTTTCTTGCTGCTCGGGAAGCAAGAACAAAGATGACCGAGAATAATGAGGCGGCAGAACGGCCAGGAAATGCCGGGCTTGGTTTCTAGCAGGACACGCTGCTGATGCGTTCGTCTCTGCTACGCTCTGCCCCGAGCGCGCGTTTGAAGCGCATTTAACTGTAGGAAGACCGACAACAACTTGTTCCTCCGCGTTGTTGATAATTTAGACGGGCCGGGGGAGCGAGAGAGCCGCCCTTTAGTTTTGTTCGTGATACGGAAGTGCCTCCTTACGCTACAATTATTCCCGGGGCTGGTCTTTTCTTTACCGGAATCAAAATTTGTGCCTATCTGATATAAATTATTATGTATTTGGTATGTAATTCAGTAGATTTGTACCCGGGGCGGCTGCGGATCGAAGTTTCGATCCTGCAGGATCAATGGTTTAGGAGTTATGCTTGCTTAAAATTGAGCATTTTTCTGTGGTTTTGACAGGTAAGTGCACCGCCATATTGGTTTGTAGCGACGATCGCGCGCCGCTTACCGAGCAGAACCGATAGATGGCAGCACGGGCACGCGTTAATGCTGATAATATAGAGCGGGTTAGGTTAGGTTAGGTGTTGTTTATGTGAAAAGAACAGGTGTGGGTATGGCCCGAAGTCACCTTTTCCAGGAGTTAACGCGGACAGTAGGTCCCTGGAGAAGGGTTATTTTGGGCAAATATATAGTAGAGGGGCAGTCCATTGGCTGTCCCGGGTGAGGTGTGTTTACGGTACGCGTGTTTTATCCTCACTGTTAACAAAAAAAAACAAAAAGGTTAGGTGTTGTTTGAATTTTGGAAGACATGGCCACGATGTTGCGTTTTAACTGGTCTGGGTTAGGGATCTGTAAATATTTTCCACGATATTTCTTCTCAAACAAACATTTTCTGAGATATTTTCTTTACGTTAGCGATATTATTGTGTGCCAGTGCTGCCATTTAGCGATTCTGCTCGGTAAGCGGCGCGCGATCGTCACTATAAACCAATATGGCCGGCGCACTTACCTGTCAAAAACACTGAAAAATGCTCAACTTGAAGCAAGCATAACTCCTGAACTATTGATCCTACAGGATCGAAACTTCGATATCCAGGTTCCCCGGATACAAATCTACTGAATTACATACGAAATATATAATAATTTATAGGTGAAAGGCACAAATTTTGAGTCCGGTGAAGTAATGTTTAGCCATTCCCGACGCTGTCGGGCGATTTGAAGAGGTCGTTTGCCTGTGACCGTTCTGCGTCGTCGTCGTCTTTCCTTCTCCGTGAGCCTCACGATGGAAATGGATTCCCCGAGCACCATGCATCCCGGTTTTTCGTGTATTCCGTGCTCCGAGAACTCGATGGTACTTTTATGAGCCTCGTATAAGGAAACATCACCAGAAGACCCGCACTCGAAACAGCTCGCGAGAGACGTTGCCGATGCTATTTGTAGCCGGCAGGGTAAACAGGGATACCTGCAGGATAAGCGGAACAACAGCGTGTTTTATATTTTATCGCGTTTAGATCCATTTCGATCGGAATTGTTGAAATGGAACACCAGGAATGTTTGCTAGACATCAATTTTGTCACCAAGAATATTTTTATAACGATTCTCGTGTATTTCTAAACTGCGGATTGTATGGATTCATGACCAAAATGAATTGATGCAATTTCGAATGGTAGATATATTAAAAGAATGTGAGAACGTCAATGTATTATTTTCAATTTATTGGGGTCGTTAATGCGGAAAAGAAATGTTAATGTGTTTTCTGTTTTTTGTAATCGTTGCAGACATTTTTTATTTTGCATGAAGATCCGCAGCCTAGATGTTTCTTTCTTTCCAGATTTCACAAGTTGAGTACTGGTTGCTGTTTTGTCATACAAAAATATAGAAAATAATGAATATTGAGATTATCGAGAGAAAAGTTCGGTGATCGTGTAACTCTTCTTGCAATGCTGATGTGAACAATACTAGACGATTTAAAAGCCGACATTAAAATGCACCCCAGGCTGGCAAAAACGAAAATGAAAAGTTGACGAATACTTTCCAAAAGTTGTTTAGGAATGCTATCTGTGATATATTTAAAATATTTTAAAAATCAATAAAATATCACAAATATTTATGCAGACAAATATTTCTTTATAATTTTGCTCCAAAAATGTATAGGATCCAATTACACCCCTGTACAGGGATAACATTAGAATAGCAGTACGCAAAAGTGGCTAAAAATTAAATGATTCATTAAAGAAGTCTAGAAGGCCAAATTATTTTTAACCCTTGGCACTCGGAAAGTCACCACTAAAAATTGCAGTCGCATTATTCAAAATATTGTTTACAAATGAAAAGATTAATATAGAATGGAATTATTCTAGGCAGTAAGAAATGTTGGATTTTCAAGTTAAAGTAAGCAAATGCCGTGAAACACAGATTTTAAAACGAAGACGAATAAAGAAAACTAAAACGCGGCAACAATTTGGTAAAAATTCGTCCGAATTTGTGAAAGTTTGCAGTATTTTTCATGAGACTGACCCCTTTAAAGCGAGCACGAGCAATGCCGAAAAGATGGTCGGGGAAAAACGGTCGGATGCGCGAAAACATCGGTAGAGAGAGGCTGGCGTGCTGTTAGCTTAAACGCGGAAACAGGACTATGGTACAGGACCCGTGAGAGAAATGTTTTGCAGTATTGAGTTGATGCACCAACGATTCTATAGGAACATGATACGGCGGCCGTTGGTGGTGGTCGGAAGGCTCGCAGCTTCGATGGTGCTCGTATGGGATCCGTTACGTTTCGAGGGAGCTGCTTTTAACAACGAAAAAGGAAACTATTTGGTTGTTACGTTAGTGGTTGCGCATTTCACTTTGACGACTCTGGAAGAGTAACTGATGCAATATTGTATGCACCAGACATCATCCCATATAGGTTATACTCAATTTAGATAATGCGAATTTTTCCATAGTGAAATTCGAACATATTAGTAGCCTGCGAACTTGGCGCTTTCATCATCAAAATAAACAGAAAAAATTTTAGAATATGTAATTTTCAACTTTCTGAAATTATTCGAGACAGAGAGAAATTTACATTTGGTTACAAAACAATTGGTATACAATATTTGATCTATTTAAAATTCGTTCAGAATTTTAGAGAAAATTTTGTTTATAACGAGTACCTCGCTATTAAATTTTAAGGTTATGTTTATACGATATTATATCCTTAGAGCACCATTATAAATCAACTGGCAAAACCTTTCTCCTTTAGGGGTAGTTTCTCATCCGAACAAAAATTTTGTTTATAACGAGTATCTCGCTATTAAATTTTATGGTTATGTTTATACGATATTATATCCTTAGAGCACCAATATAAATCAACTAGCAAAACTTTTCTCCATGAGTGGTAGTTTCTCATCCTAACAAAAAGATGGCAGTCCAATGGTGACTCTGAGGCACCCACACATAACACGTATTAGAGCAGAATACATATTAAACATTGAAGTATACATACGAAGAAAAATGTTAATATAGAATGGAATTATTCTAGGTCGGAAGAAATGTTAAATTTTAAGTTAATACAAATATCCTGGAGCAGTTAAAGAAAATTGATATTTTTAATTATGGTACATTACACAGTAGTGAAAGATAGTGTGCAAGAATGTTTTTGAGGTTCGGGTATTTACGATTTTCGATAATTGTGCGTCACTTCTTTTTAATCGAACTCCTTGATTGAACAATTTTCGACTTCTTTCCCGAATCGTCTGGCGAATGCATGCACGCCAAGCTATCCATGCAAATGCGACGCTGGTGCCCAACCCTCGGCAGTTGGACATTATAACGTGCGCTTGGAATTATGCACGGCTTTTGTATTATTCCCGGGGCAGATCCGCAACGACTGCAGTTCTTTTCAGTCTTGTCCGACCGGAGTCTTCTCTTGTTCCTTGAAAGCGAGCTTAAGCGTACATTTATTTTGCTTAATATTTCATGGAAACCGAGAAGACACGGAACTCCTTTCCGTTTCTCCAGATAAGCGCTGGATGGATGAGCATTGTCGTGCCTAGCATTTTTATTATTTAACATTGGTTTATAGCGGAAGGTTGGTTTCTCAAATTTCATAGAAATTCTGCGCTGTGCGATGTTCCAGTCTTAGCTCTGGAATATTATATTGACTCGGCGATAATGCAGTCACTATAATTATACTTTGGAAGAAGCGACGAAACTGAACTTCGGAGTTCACCAAGTAAATTTAGGTTCCGATTTTATAATATTACGAGCTTAAGCTTCATTATGCAAGAGACTTCTGCTAGTAAACTGTATTATACAGGTTGGTACAGGTTATTATAAGATAAGCAAAGTTAAAATATAATGTAATCAACGTTAATGGAGTCAACCCGAGACTACAATTATATTGTGAGAGGCTCTACAATCTTAGTACCGAACTCGTTATATCTATTGTAAGCTGTGGAATTAACAACCTGATATTTATAATATATTCGACGTGAACATTCTAAATGTTCTTTTAAAGACCGATTGGTACCAGTTTTAAACAATCTTTTACTAATTTGATCAAAGATAGAGACCGTCAGAGCGAAGTTATCTTATTTTAAGTGGTGGAAATGATTTTGGAGAGTAGAATGTATCTTAACACATTAGCTACCGGTGATTATTCCATAATTGTTGAAAGTCTATGGTTCATGGCTGAGGATGTTTTAAAAGAATCCTTCAATAGCAACAGTAATTTCAATCATAAACCAACAACTCACCCTCAATAACAAAATCTAGTAATTTCCTTCGGGATTATTGTACGAAAGAAGATTTTCAAGCTTCCATTTGGTGCAGCACAATTATTGAAAAGCCTATTAATAGGCTACCGGTAGGTAAAGTGTTAACTGTTTGCAAATAATCAATTCTCGACGACAAGGCTACGAATTAATTTGTACACCTATCGCACATCTGAGAAAAATGTATTACTATAAAATATAAAGTATATTTAAACTGGCAATTTAAAAACGTCGACGTAGAATTTCCTGTGAATAAGATTGATGTCGAGTTACACTCTTATACTTCACACAGGGTAAAGGGTCAACACCTGGGTTCATAAAATTCAGGTTAATAAAAACGACTTGAACTCTGGTATTCAACAATCGATTCACAAACAGCGGCACCTTTCTCCCGGATAACGAAATATAACCGAAGGCCCTACCCAGTTTCCTCTACATACATACTATATATGTACACTGTAGATGTTTGTCTTTTGAACTGGAAGCTCTCGGTAAAGGACTCGTCGAGTCTCTCGTGTGTTTGCACCTGTTGACATCTCCGCACTCTTGCGGGTAAACTTTTACTTTCTCCTCGGCTACCCTCAAGACCGTTCGCCTACTCGAAGACTTAAGCGATGACAAGACGCTCGATCCCGACTAGAAAACTCATTTCAATCGGGGCTTACTCTCTCTCTCTAACTTTCTAACTTCGTTTACAAATTTGAAATTAATTTTAACAATATTTTAACACTAAAACCTACCACGAGGGGCCAAATGAACTATTTTACATTTTTTATTTGACAATTATTGAAATTGTATAGCTGTTTTCATGGGAAATTATTGAATATATTTTTTGACTCCGGTACATATTACAGTAAAAATCGCAGAAAATATAAATAAATTTAATCTTGTTATTTTTAAAATACTATTAGTGTTGAATTTTCAGAAAGCCCGAACGTTGCTCTGTCTCTCTTCATTTTGTTTCGCGAACAACAAATATCGACGTTATGATGACGATTATTTGACGGTTTTATTATGATGACGATTATTTGACGGTTTTATTACGATGACGGTTATTGATCGACGAAATGAAAGTGAATATAAATCTCCATTCGCACAGTGAATAGAAATCTCCATTCGACTACTTAACGTCTGCTAAATAATTTTAGTTTGTAGAATAATTGTAGAAAGACTGACAAATTGCCTTACAAAATTAGTTTCCAAACATGTGGCCCGTTTGCTGATTTTGTAAAGATAATTACGGGACGGGTGCACCGTGTTCGAGGACTATTGTTTTCCGGAGAAATCGCATCTCTTCGAGAAGCGGCTCGAATACCGATCGAGCAATACCAATGACGAGGAGAACACCGTTCCAACTAAGATATACCAACCATCTGTCCTTCTTTGCTCTGCCTCTCTCCATTTTGTATCGCGAACAAGAAATGTCAACGTTATTAAACCTTAGACGCGGGATTTTGGTTCCGTTTTGATCCAGTGAATGGAAATCTCCATTCGACTACTTAACACCGACCGCACCGAGTACAGAATGTGACTGATATACACTGTTTCGTGAAAATCACAAGACTGAATTTAATTCGATTTCTGACAATTTTGATAAGAATATGTGCTTGAATAAATAAATTCATGTAATCATTTCTAATGGGAACATCTTCATAATTTCAATAATTGAAAAAATTCAAAAACCGGTTGTGGTACGGTTAGTGTTAATGTCTGCTCAATAATCGTAGTTGGTAGCCGTTCCATCACGAGTTTTCCATTGCATTTAGTTTTCAAAAATGTGGCTCGTTTGCTGATTTTGTAAAGATAATTACGGGACGGGTACACCGTGTTCGAGGACTATTGTTTTCCGGAGAAATCGCATCTCTTCGAGAAGCGGCTCGAATTCCGATCGAGCAATACCAATGACGAGGAGAACATCGTTCCATCTAAGATACCAACTATCTGTCCTTTTCTTTTCATCCCCGGTGTTTGTTTGTGCTGGTAGTCTTGTTAGAGGCACGCTTGAATACTTCTAACGAGGAACGAACGAGAACGAGGGGATAGACGACCGGCCAAGGTAATCCAAAATATATTACCGGGGCTTTGTACCTTTGTACCTTTCGCAAGCCACCCCCGGAGTCGTCGTACGCTCAGCAACCCCCCACTTTCATCCCCACTCTCACATTTTTTCCATCCCGACTTCCCTCTTTTTTCCTAGTCTCTCACCCCTCTCTCTCTTCCTCTCTCTCTCTTTCTCTCGCTAATTCTGGAACCCGGTTTCAACCCCTTTCGCCGTCGAGTTATTACCGCGCCAGGACCGAGGACCGCAACCCCCACACGCATAGATAACAGCTTGGCCACGCTCGAAATGAATTCGAATCGCGCAGAATTTAAAAAAAACCCGAAAGCCGGAACGGAACGGAATGGAACGTGCGCGTACGCAGGCGTGTGTGCCGGGTACGCGATTCCGCAGGAATACCCGGCAAGGATTCCGTCCTGCTCGATTTTTTATCACCACGCCCACCGACCACCCATCCGCCCGCGTGCACGACGAACAATCGATAAAGCTCGAGATTTATTTTCAGGAACGATCCACTGTTCCTTACCTGCGGCACTCGCCGAAATAATTGGACAATGTTACGGGTCCACGGTAGCGGACAACAGTTGAACACTATACCCAACGAGCATGAAAACTGACTGGCTTTTGTTGTTTTGTAACGGAGCTGTGGCCAGCATGTCTCTACAGGCTGGAACATGTGACGTGGCAACGCCGTGTGCGAACATCAGTCCGATCATGCTACTGCATATGTGTTCAAGATGTAATTATTTTCCTGTATTTCCTGTGATTGTCTTTATTTACGTGTGCGTTGGTGTTTGTGTGTGGTTGGT
Organism: Lasioglossum figueresi; assembly: GCA_028455805.1. Classification (NCBI taxonomy): domain Eukaryota; kingdom Metazoa; phylum Arthropoda; class Insecta; order Hymenoptera; family Halictidae; genus Lasioglossum; species Lasioglossum figueresi. The sequence goes on from CM052194.1 coordinate 15,885,053, forward strand.
ATTTGTGTGTGTTGGTACCTATTTGCGTGCGTTGGTACAATTGTATGAGAGAGATGGAAGAACGTCGGTTGAAGATGTAATTATTTTCCTGTATTTCCTATGATCGTCTTTATTTACGTGTGCGTTGGTGTTTGTGAGTGGTTGGTATTTGTGTGTGTTGGTATTTATTTGTGTGCGTTGGTACGATTATATGAGAGAAATGGATGTACGTCAGTTGAAGATGTAATTATTTTCCTGTATTTCCAATGATCGTCTTTATTTACGTGTGCGTTGGTGTTTGTGTGTGGTTGGTATTTGTGTGTGTTGGTACCTATTTGCGTGCGTTGGTACAATTGTATGAGAGAGATGGAAGAACGTCGGTTGAAGATGTAATTATTTTCCTGTATTTCCTATGATCGTCTTTATTTACGTGTGCGTTGGTGTTGTGTGTGGTTCGTATTTGTGTGTGTTGGTATTTATTTGTGTGCGTTGGTACGATTGTATGAGAGAGATGGACGAACGTCGGTTGAAGATGTAATTATTTTCCTGTATTTCCTATGATCGTCTTTATTTACGTGTGGTTGGAGTTTATGTGTGGTTGGTATTTGTGTGTGTTGGTATTTATTTGTGTGTGTTGGTATTTATTTTTGTGCGTTGGTACGATTGTATGAGAGAGATGGATGTACGTCGGTTGAAGATGTAATTATTTTCCTGTATTTCCTATGATCTTCTTTATTTACGTGTGCGTTGGTGTTTGTGTGTGGTTGATATTTCTGTGCGTTGGTATTTATTTGTGTTCGTTGGTACGATTGTATGGGAGCTTTAAACCAATCTAGACAGTGAAAGTCCGAAATAACAATCAAAAGATTATAGTCCAATCCCATTAATTATTATATTTAGACTGGGGATCAATATGCAACATAAACATGTTTTGCATTCACTGTGGGAAGCAGGAATAACATAAAAATTGATTCCATCACTTAACGATTTTGTTATGTTAAAAGTGACATTAGAATTTTCTTGAAACGTGTGCGTTGGTACGATTGTATGGGAGATATGGGTGATCGTCGGTTGGAGATGTAATTATTTTCCTGTATTTCCTATGATCGTCTTTACTTATGTGTGCGTTGGTGTTTGTGTGTGGTTGGTATTTATTTGTGTTCGTTGGTACGATTGTATGGGAGCTTTAAGCCAATCTAGAAAGTGAAAGTCTGAAATAACAATTCGAAGATTATAGTAATAACATATAGAAATAACAATAACGTATAGAAATAACAATCCCATTAATTATTATATTTAGATAACGAAAGTCTGAAATAACAATCCAAAGATTATAGTCCAATCCCATTAATTATTATATTCAGACTGCGGATCAATATGCAAGATAAAAATGTTTCGCATTGACTGTGGGAAGCAGGAATAACATAAAAATTGATTCCATCCCTTAAGGATTTTGTTACGTTAAGAACATTACAATATTCTTGAAATTTTTAATTCTTTTTTTTATTTTGCATTCCACCCAACCAATTTCTTCATGAATGCATAAAGATTCGCAATGTAATTATATCGTATTACATCATAATAATTTAATTATTGTACATTTATGTTGTGTTTGTTAATACATCATTTGTATTAAAGCGGAGTGGGGGAAAAAGATTGTCATTTGTGTCATGTTAATCGGATGACGATTTCATCCAATCCCGATATAATCTGCTGTCGATCGCTGTCACTCTCTCCAATCAATAACGACAATACGTGTGATGGGAATATGCAACGTTGCACGAAGAGAATTTGTCTCGATGCACACTTTCATACGATACGAACAATATGTATAAATATTCCACTAAATGTTTCTTCCACTTCTGACCTTGCATCACCTCGAAGGTCGTTCTGTATAGGAATGAATTTATCTTGACACACGCTTTCATATGATACGAACAATATGTATAAATATTCCATTTAACAAAATTGAAGGATTACCTTCATTTCTGAAAAAACAATGCAAACATAAAAAAATTGTTTTGTAATATTTGTTATTATTTGCAAGAAAGTCGCTGGCTAGTGATATCGCGAACACCCTGTGCAACTCCGACCCTGGGCGCTACAAGAATAAAAATATGGCGTCCCAGGACTCGCCCTTATTCTTCGACTTCGGTGTTCAACGTGTCCCCAAAATGTAAACTAATGAAAGGACCAATGGGAATTCGTTTCTGCAATCAAACTCCTGGTTTCGAGGTCCAGTATTGAGATTCGTTTTGACAAACGCGAGCTTCTTACGCGAACTCTCAGCTTCAGGAAGAGGATCCGTGCCGAACGGCTGGCAGGCGGCGATGCAGAAATGGCAGGTGATTCGGGAAAATAAAACTTTTTATGCTCGGCCGCGATCCGAACGTCGCAACGGAAATGAAAAATGTCGCTGCCAGTCGTAAAGTTAAATTAAGTCTTGTCCCGAATGTTCAACGTCGGGGAGCCGTTTTTGTCGAACGTCTGGGTCAGATCTATCTATCCCCCTATCGTTTAACCCTCTCGGTTAACTATTCGCCCTCATCCGCTACCTCCCTCCGTCCTCATCCTCTGCACCGGTGGCAAAACGAATCGCACGGTTTATATTACAGCAATGTTGCGTTCCAGTATCGAAAACGACGGATCTGCCGCCGCTGGTATTGATTAACAATTAAACCGTGTCGCATTGTATAAACGCACGGATTAATCGTTGCTTCCGATGCATTCTTCGGGTTCCTCTTCACTGGCAATGTACGTGAGCGAACGTTCGTAATCGTGTGTCTGCTTTCGGTTATGTATGAACGTTAGGTTTCGTAAATTTCAAGTATTTCAAGTTGAATGTACAGTGGAATTTCAAGTGGAATTTCAAGTTTAATTTCAAGTGGAATTTCAAGTGGAATATCAAGTGGAATTTCAAGTGGAATATCAAGTGGAATATCAAGTGGAATATCAAGTGGAATATCAAGTGGAATTTCAAATGGAATATCAAGTGGAATATCAAGTGGAATATCAAGTGGAATATCAAGTGGAATATCAAGTGGAATATCAAGTGGAATATCAAGTGGAATATCAAGTGGAATATCAAGTGTAATATCAAGTGGAATATCAAGTGGAATTTCAAATGGAATATCAAGTGGAATATCAAGTGGAATATCAAGTGGAATATCAAGTGGAATATCAAGTGGAATTTCAAGTGGAATTTCAAGTGGAATTTCAAGTGTAATATCAAGTGGAATTTCAAGTGGAAATTCAAGTTGAATTTCAAAGTCGCATATATAGTCATGTATAAATAGATTCTTATATAAAAAAGAAAATTGTCTGAATTAACTACCAGACATAAGAGCTACATGTCTTTTCTTAATAATTTTAACCCGTTGAAAGTAAGGTTAATCTTCTCTCTGTGTGTATTTATGCACTCCGTTGAGAAAAACGAAAATAAAAAGTTGACGAATGGAAAATTTCCAATAATTTTCTAGGAATAAGTATTGTATACCTATCTTTTAAAAATCAGTAAAATTTCACAAATACTTGAAAGAGAAAAGACAAATTTAATCTTTCATTTTGCACGGTTAACATTAGAATAGCAGTACGCAGAGAGAAAGGTTAAACTTCACCTTACGGAACCCAAAATTTTGTTCTTATTTCTTTGTTCTTTTTTGAGACAGCGTTGCCAAATTCACCAAGTCCCGACCTGCACTAGAGCGAAATGAAAAAGCTCCAGCTTCGTTGAGCTTCGAGAGACTTGACTTTGTCATTCAGTGAATAAACGAGACCTATCCTCTTTCTACTAGAGTTGAACGAAATTGTATATTCGATACGTTTCTCATCGGTAAACGAGACGAAACCACTCGAACCCCAGAAAACCGATGAAAGTTAATAGGGTTCCTCTTTTGTCGGAACCCTTCTACCTAAGTATTCCCTATCGCGTGAAAACTGTTAAATGCCGAACTAACTGCGTTACCCTAAACTAGCTGACGGTTTTACGTTTCACAGTGTCGTATTCTATGTAACGAGCTAAATGGGAAATCGGGTGCAAGTTGATAGGTGCTCGTTGACCTAGATCCTGGTAATTCAAAGTGACTGGAAAGATCCTTGCCGCGGGGATGGAGAACCAAAGACGGGTAACAGTTGACTGTTAATACGCATCGGAAACTATAATGCTCGAACAATTCTCAACAAGTTTCTCTGCTTCCCATTGAAGCCAGCTTGTGGTATAACGTTACGCTTATTGCAGGGAGCAGTTTAAATTCGAACTTCTGAAGCACGAGAGGCGGGCTAGTTGTTTATAAATTGGAAACGATAGTGGCGCGAACAGCAAATGAGAAGCTTTCGTGAATATTTACAATAAACCTTAGTGGAAGTTATGATTTCATGAACGTTAATGACGTTCATAAAATCGTTAATTACGTAATGAACGTTATCTTGGCGAATACCGATGATTATACCGCGTATGTCCATGCAATTTGCAATATTTGTAAACGAATTTTAAGAAAGTAGAATCAAATGAAACCTTGTCTTCAGTGATAGTAGCCTTCGTACATCTGAAATAAATAAAAATTGCACTAAATTCTGTCGAATTTAATATTCTAGCATTTTTTCAACACTTTCGGAAGCAATCAATTATATTTATACATACACTACTGTGCAAAAGAAAGAAGCATCCGGCCATATTTAATAGAAAAGCGTAAAAAATCAATTAAGAACACCGTAAGTTTTGAAAAAGGATTCCGCTGTTTAATTGAATAGTTCTGAGAATGTGTTATTGCGGATTATCTAATACTTTAAATGCAATCAATCATTGTACAATACAATTTCTACGTAAAGATATTGTTTGCCATTATATCTTATAATTATACCGAGTACTTCTTTGTTTTGCACAGTAGTGTATATACAGGGTGTTCGCGTCGTCACTAGCCAGCGCTATTTTCGAAAATTATTGTGATTCGAAAAAATGCAGTGCAAGCAGTGTAATGGTGTCTGTAATTTCTTTTATCTGCATCATTCTCTTAAATATGAAGAAAATGCTATAAATATTTTTTGTACCATATGAAAGCGTGTGCCAAAACGTAACGTCACAAATTAATTGTACGTAAGTTTTTAATGGAACGTTACAAATTAAGCACAATTAGTTGGTTTAAAGTTGAGACAGCATCACGAAATCTTTATTCGGCTATTTCTAGCGAACGTACAATGATCTAATTATTTCTAGGAATCGTTTAATTTAAGAACGAGATATTCGATTAGATTAATTATCGTCTTCCAGGTTGGCAAGCGAATTAACTTATTTCCGGTGGGTTCTTTCTGAGATGCAAATGCTCGTTCGTCCAATAATCATGGCTGGGCGAGTTTTATATTCTCGCAACTGGATTAAAATTAAACGAAGGTTGACGACCCCCCTAACAGTTGACGTGCTGCAGATGCAGGCTCGCGAAATATTAACAGTGGAGCGCACATACACACACACACACGCACACGCACGCACGTGCGATTTTCCTGTCGGTCTACCGTGTTAATTCGCCCGCTCGAACAAAAATGCGAGAACACGTCAGCGGGGCAATTAGAGCACAAGGACATTACTTCCACGGTGCGCGGGGGATAAAAAAGTGCTGAAAACCGGAAATTCTGCTGTGCCCCATGGTCAGTCTTGTGTAAACTACAACGGCAGTCAGAGATCAAAGGTAGCCAGGAATTTGACGGGGAACTGGGTCAACGGCAAAATCAAATATCATCAGTGCACATGTAGTATAGTAATGGCGAGCCAACTTTCGCAGATCCAGAAACACAATACTTTCCCATCCCTGTTGGAAGTGGTGATTTAATTAAGAACCTCAATTTAATTAATTTTGATATTATCAGGATGGTCCGGCCAGTCATTCGATTTGGCCATTCTTGCTGCATATTTACATTCGGAACAACGGGAAACCCGTCAGGAGGGAAATGTAATTAGCAGTAAATTTTCATCGACACCCACTGTTCGAATATTCAGCGATGTTCAGATATTTGCAGTAACATGGTACTGGATTCAAGTGAAAAAATTTCTTTTTTCGTCACTAAACAGCGGATTCTATGCATTTATTACAAGTATGAGCAGGTGTAATTTAAAACAGAAAACATTAGGAGAATTTAAAAATGCTGTGTTACGTTATTTTTAGTAAATTTTATCGAATATATATTGTTTTATAAAAATTACAAGACTGAATTTATTTAGATGTTTCACAGTTGTTATAACAATACGTGCTCGAATATAGAAATTTATTGAATAATTTCTAATGGAAGCGTCTTTATAATTTCAATAATTAAAAAATAAACAATGCGAAAGCGGTTATTTGACCGGTCACGGTACGATTAGTGTCAAACATATTTAGACAGAAAATAAATTTCTATTCTATTCCAGTATGTTGCAATTCTAGTTGAAAATTTTTATTTTGCACTAGCTGTACCCGGCCACGCGTTGCTGTGGCTCAGTCTGGTCAAATGGAAAAGAAAGAAAAGAGAAAGCGCACGTTTCTAATATATTTAATTTCACAATGCTTTGTGCGTATACAATATTTTATTAGGTATATAAAAATACGCGCGTATTCGAATGCAACGTTGTGTCAAAATTTCAAAGCTATCGGTGAAGAACTTTCGGAGATTTAAGATTTTGAACGAACGAACATTTACATTTTTATTTATATTGATAGATATAGATAAAGATCCGCTGTCTATTAATCACACTTTCACCAACATATTCGCAACGAATTTGTTCGATCAACGATACATTAGAACTTTTCATTATTTAAATACGTGTTTTATATAAGTACTTTTTTCAAACACTTTTTTCCGAGTGACTTTTACGTACGACATTTTTGAAATACCCTGTATACATGTATAATTAATAGCTGGTTTACATGCTGTGGAAACAGCTTCTTCCATGCTCTCAAAAGAATTGTTCACGTCCTGCTCTTCTGTTGCGAGAACCATTAAATCCCCATGAAATAAAAAGCATAATGTATCAGACTTTTAGAATAAAAGAGCAGAGTGCATTCGACAGTAATCGCACGCTTCTTTCATTAGACACATAAAGCCACTTCCATTTGTTAAATTAGATGCTGTGAAAAGAACTCGTTTTATAAAGATGTTTTAATGAAAGCTTCCTCCAGATAAAACTTTTCCCTGTTATACAGGGCGTTTCAACAAGTTTCCAGAATGTTTTTGTAAATAAAACGTGTTTTAGAGAATTAGCAAAAGTTTCATTGGATATTATGGTACGACGTTTTACAATGAAGTATGACAATTCCTCGATCTTTTCTACTTAACCCCTTGCCGTATTTTAACGTGCCAGACTCGTCATGAAGATTTTAACAAAGTCTAACAAATATGAATGTTACGCAAATACAAATATTAATGTTCTTTTTAGATAAAATAAAATTTGATTTGATAAGCTTTAAAATAAATGTAGCCGTACAAAAAATATAAATTTTCTTTTCGCTTCTACGACATTTTTGGGGATAAAGACGGTTTTAATCACTGTAACTGCAAAGAAAATGGTATGGCAAGGGGTTAAGTATGACTATCATTAACGAGGACAATTTTTTTTATTTCGCATGAAGATCCGGTGTCTAGTTGAAACAGTTTATGTTAACCTCCAGAGGATTACGTAATGATGGAGTCTTTAGAGAATTCTTTAATCCCGCGAGGCGATGATCGGTGTAATAACAATGTCATCGCATCCATTCATTTCTGCCATCCGATATCACAGTGAAACGATAACCGGTAGCTAAGGTATTAACCTTCTGTCTGTGCATTGCTATTCTAATGTTAACACTAAACAAATGACCGGTTTCTGGTTTTTCATCTCATAATTATTGAAATTACAATGATACTTTCAATTGAAATGATTCTACACATTTCTGTATCCAGGCACATATAATAAAAATTACAGGATATCTATATACATAAATTCTACGATGTCATTTTTACAAGGCAAGCGACAAATTTACCATTTCTCAACTGTTTATTTCGCATTAATTGTAATGCGCGCCAATTATAACAGCAAATCGTATTTCAAACAAATTCGTCGAACGTTAATTAGCGTATTCGTAAACACTCGGAGGACGTTCTTACCTGTGCTTGCGAGGTAAGAGCAGGAAATGAATTGCATAACTTTATACCGGATGACGTAAATTGAACAAATGAGCATTTACATCCACGGACGCTTCGTATTTACAGAGTATTAAGACAGTAAGTATACGTGGGTAAATACCACCGCGAGTAATTACACTCAACGTCCCCGCCGAAATATAATGCTTCGAGCCAGAGTATGCTAAACCCTTGTAGCAATAACCCGCGCGGAATGCAAGCTACGCGATTAAACACTTTGCTAGGCTAAAACGGAACAGATATACGCCGTTACCGAAATTTTCTGTCGACGCGTCGAGATGACGAAAATCATTGAAAATTACTTAGCTAGGATTTTATCACATTGTACATCTTCATACTCAATAATATAATCGTATCATTAAGAAACACACGATCACCTATTATATTATTGAAAATTAATAGTAGACTGTCGATTTTTAAGGAGAAGAACAACCATAAGCCTGGTCTCATTTCAAAAATGATTGAAAATTGCTGAGTTGAGAATTCATCAAATTGTACATCTTCATACTCAATAATATAAATTGTGTCATTAAGAAATACACAATCACCTATTATATTATAGACAATTAATAGTAGACTGTCGATTCTTATGGAGAAGTACAACCATAAGCCTGGTCTCAGTTTAAAAATCATTGAAAATTGCTGAGTTGAAGTTTCAACAAATTGTACATCTTCATACTCAATAATATAATCGTATCATTAAGAAACACACGATCACCTATTATATTATTGAAAATTAATAGTAAACTGTCGATTTTTAAGGAGAAGAACAACCATAAGCCTGGTCTCATTTTAAAAATCATTGAAAATTGCTGAGTTGAAAATTCATCAAATTGTTCATCTTAATATTCAATGATATAAATTGTGTCATTAAGAAATACACAATCACCTATTATATTATAGAAAATTAATAGTAGACTGTCGATTATTATGGAGAAGAACAACCATAAGCCTGGTCGCATTTTAAAAATCATTGAAAATTGATGAGTTGAGGTTTCATCAAATTGTACATCTTAATATTCAATAATATAAATTGTGTCATTAAGAAATACACGATGACCTATTATATTGTAGAAAATTAATAGTAGACTGTCGATTTTTATGGAGAAGAACAATCATAAGCCTGGACCCATTTTAAAAATCATTGAAATTGCTGAGCTCGGATTTTATCAAATTGTACGTCTTCGTATTCAATAATTTAAATCGTATCATTAAGATAGCCTATTATTATATTGTAGAAAATTATTTCGATAAATGCTTAAAGATCCGCGGTCTTGTGATTAGATTCCGACATATTTAATAATTTAATAATAACAGCCGAAAGAATGCCACGAGATTTTTGGCCGACCCATCATTGACTTCATCGTTTACATTTTGTATAAACACTGTCACCGACTGGTCTCTCCAAGATGGAGGATTTAATAAAATTATCGAAAGAAGTTAATCCGCGAGGCGCTAGTTCTGGCCTTCTGTGGTCCGAAAATAAGACTCCTCCGGGTTCGGCTGGCATTCTCTCTGTTATCCGTCGAAAGAGCAACTAAAAGTGATGAAAAATTGACTCCACTCGTTGAGCCGTGGCAGGTTGCCGGAACTTCCGGCGACTTTCCTTCTTTCGAGAAGAAGAAAAAAAAGAAGAAGAAAAGGAAAACTGTCCGGTAGGCGAAGAAACGACGGGGGTGGATGGAAAGCGGGGTATGGAGCCAGAGGCGAAAAAAAAGAGAACAAAAAGCCAAAGAGGGCAGACTTAGAGTGTTCCAGTTCGACAAGCAGAAGAGAGAAGTTTCGGCTCGTTAGTAGTTAGAGGAGTGGATGAAAAGCACAGAAGAAGTAAGATTTTTCACTCGATCCCGTCGATTCGCGTTAACGTGCCGTGCCCGGCGAGACACCGATTTTTCCAATGCCGTTGAGATCCACCGGGTTTAATTAAAAATTATGATAAAGAGCGTGCCAGCGGACTGCGGTGAACGCCGAAGACGAATTATTCCGGCGGGCGCGGTATCGAAAATCGTTAAATACCTATCAAACAATTTTTCGTCGACGCGGGGCCAATTTATATCCGCACAGGAAGGGCCGATCAAAGGGTTCCGCATATTCTCTGATTTGGAAATTTAAAAAATCAATTCATTCTACATCTTCTTTAAGCTGTTCCTGAACACGCGTACCAAACGATTCGTTCGAGTTCGTGGAATTGATGTAATTAGGCGCGTTTGAAGTGCGATCGAACAAGAAATACAAAAATATAAACAATTATGTTTTAAAACGTGTACCATTTGCCGCTATCTTGCGAAAGCCGTGTGCTCGAAATGTAATCGAGCGGATCTGGTCGTATTATTAACACATTACTTTTTCAATTTCCATTATGAATCGAGAAGTCACCCTCGATAACGTCATCTAATAGTTTCATTTAAGATTGCGAAGTAAAAGAAAATTTCTATGCTTTATTTTGGTACGGCACAATTATTGAAAATCCTTTTAATAGGCTTTCGGTAAGTAAACTGTTGATATCATTTCAATCACACATGTTGCTATGCTTAACACATTACCGACCGGTGATTATTGCATAATTTTGAAAAATCTATGGTACACAGCTGAACACTTTCCAATGGAACCTTCAGCAGCAACAGCAATTTTCATTGTCCTCGATAACGTAATTTATAACGTCATATTATTATTAACGTCTTTCTATTGGTACAGCAGAATTATTAAAAATCCTATTAACCAGTTAACTGCGTTCGACGTGTATACACGCCAATCCAAAACTCTATTACGGCGCAATAACAATAACCTCTTCAAGAATGAATTGTTAATTTTTTTATCAAATAAAAATGTAATTCTTCCTCGTTTCTCGTAAAATTTATAATGGGACCATTTTCTCTGCGTTCGACGTGTATACTTGTCATTGCTTGATTTTAATTCCGCACTCAGTCGGGGATTTTTAAAACTAAATTCCACAGTTAAGAGGTTAATAGGCTTTCGGTAGGTAAAGTGTTAATCGCAGCATTAAATTTGTATAGCCGTAGGAACGGTCCCGCGTCTAAGGGTTGAATAATGATCCCTGGAGTTTGGGTAGCCTGATAACGAGCCAGCGTGAAATTTTTCGGTTTCGAACAAGAGGGTTAAATAGGTCGCGTTTCACCAGATCGGATCTGACCAATTTTCATCCGGTCATATATTATTTCTTGGTCGCGTTGAACGATGAATCAGCGGTCTGTATCATCCCGCGTGTCGATTAGTCGGAGGCAGTGACCGGTCACCGATCGAACTGAACCGGACCGGACCGGACCATTTGTTACTAGAAAGGGCCGGGTGAGCGGCGAGACCTAGGAACAATCGTGGCCACCTATTTTTCAGGCTGCTGTGGGGCACAGTTCAATGGGAACTGTATAATTTCATCGTGAATCGAAATCCGATAACGGGGGCGAGTAAGCGTCTGCGAGCCGGAATATCGACGCGATTAATTATCCTCGGAAGTGCACGCATAACGTGTCCCCCACCGCTCTCCTCGTCCAGCATGGTACGCAATAAACGAGTAACTTGCACGCTCTTCTTTTTTTTTTTCTCTCTCTCGTCGTCGGTTTCAATTCCGTTTATTGCGTGCGCCACGAGTACACGCCTATCGCACGGTTTTATTAAACCTCATCGGAGACAGAGTGACACACTCTCGTATCACTCCGATATCACCGGTGCCGCTTGCGTACATATTTCTCTTTGAGATGAAGACCGTCCTCGAGGCAACCTGTAAAAGTCCAAGCAGGCAGGCAGGACTAAAAGAGGTCGACAACCCCGCCTTCGATAATTACCGTGGCGTGGACGAACCTCTTTCTCTCTTCCTTTTCGTTCCCCGGTTTCACCCTTTCTCTACTATCCTCCTCTTCTTCCAGCCCCTATTTCATTGCTCTTTCCCTTACTCCATCTTCGTCGCTCCCTTCTACTCTTCAACTTTCCTTTTCCCTCTCTCTTTCGACGACGTTTCTCTGTCCCTCCTGGAAGCTTCAGCGCTTCCGGCAGCGACTAATCGATCGAGAGCTCCGATCGCCCGATGAAAGTATAACCACACGCGATACCGTAGCTGTATTATTTCGAAAAAGAAGCTGGCTGTTCGGTCAAACCAGCCGGCCTCTCCGTGTGCACGCCGAATGGTCCCGATAATGGTGAATGGGAATTCCTTTGGCGAGAGAGAACCGCGCGAAATCGGAGGGCGGACAGGATCGTTGCCGAGGAGGTACACGGGTGGACACAGGGGGTGTGTGGTAGTGGTAGCGAGCGAAGGGAGCGCGCACGACATTCTTTGATGTCGAAGACTCGACGTTTACCGACATCACAAGGATTTCAACACGGACGTTGGTATTCACTCCGTGAAATATATCGTGAACCATGAAGAAAGAAACGTTAAAGGTTGAAGGGGTTGTTGCCGGGGGTGAAAAGAAGGGTTGTACAGAGAATAAGGCTGGAATAGAGAAAGGGTGGACGGGGAGGAAGAATGGAAACGCATAAAAATATTCGGTCGGACGAGCTCGCGGAATAGTTCCCCGATTCCCGATAAAAATCTCGAATCCGCGGTCCCGTTGAACCGACGCTGGTGTCTAACTATCCTGAGAATTATTTTTCACGATAAAACGACCCGCAATATTGTATCGCGACCCGGACCCCGGCCGTTCGTGAAATTCGACATGTGTCCCGCTACGGTCCAACCACCTGGGGACTTCGCCAATCGATTGTTCTGTTTAGGACCTGGACTTTTCAGGTACTCGGCGGACCGATCCGATGCGATGCGATGCGATGCGACGATTTCATGGAAATTTCACCGCGGCCGCTAGGGGTTTCCGTAGTTTCCGATAATTAAAATTTGGTAGTCGTTCTATGAAGCTGTTCCATATGTGACTCTGTAACTATTGCATCCGGCCGGAGTTTGTTGCGTGGTAACATGTTTCCGGCGGAAGTTGTATAGCGCCAAGGGGCCTTACAACGCGATAGTTTTTTCTTGAATCGCATCCACAGGATTCAAATGCTTTTTTACGGAAACAATTCGGAAGTTCCACGTTCTACTTAGATGTACACCTCCGCCCAAAAATATGTGGACACTTTGTTGAAAGTATAATTTATTCTAATAGTATCAAATTGTACAACTTTAATTATTAAAATATCTTGAATAAATAAAAGTTTCTTCGGCAGGGCTAATACTGTTTCGATCTACGATGATCCATTAGGGTGGTTCGCTGTCTTCTCAAGACAATCATAATAATTATTGATGAGATATCTAATTAATTTATTATTAAATCGCACATCAATTATATCGAATCGCATCCACAGGATTCAAATGCTTTTTTACGGAAACAATTCGGAAGTTTCACGTTCTACTTGGATGTACACCTCCGCCCAAAAATATGTGGACACTTTGTTGAAAGTATAATTTAATCTAATAGTATCAAATTGTACAATTTTAATTATAAAATGTCTTGAATAAATTTAAGTTTTTTCGGCAGGGCTAATACTGTTTCAATTTACGATGATCCATTAGGGTGGTTTGCTGTCTTCTCAAGATAATCATAATTATTATTGGTGAGATATCTAATGAATTTATTGTTAACTATATAAACTAGACCGCATAAAAAATTAACCGTGTCGTCCACATACTTTTGAGCGGGAGTGTATATATCATAGGCATAAAAATAATTTTTCTTATTTATCGACAAAAGCATTAGAGAAATTTTAAAAAGATATTTAATGTGGGTATCCGGTTAACGACATATGGGTTGAAAAAAGAAAATTTCGAAATACGAAACTCACATAATTATTATTAAAATATATATTCTCTGGTGCTGTGTAAACTCGACCGCATAAAAAATTAAACGTGTTGTCCACATATATATCTTTATGCATGTATATATTTATGCATGTATATATTTATGCATTTATATCTTCATGCATTCGTATCTTTATGCATTTATGAAGAAGTTGGTTGGATGAAATATAAAACAGGAAAACATTCGAGAAGTTTCAGAAGACTGTTGTATTCAATGTAACGAAGTCATTAACCCCTTGCCGTACTTTCTCTTTCACAGTTACAGTGATTAGAACGTCTTCATGCAATAAAATGTCGTAGTAGGGAAGAGAACATGTATATTCTTTGTATGGCTACAATTATTCGAATGCTTAAATATTGATTACAAACAAATAAAATTTTATTTCACCCCAAATGAAACACGTAAAATTCATATTTGTTAGACTTTGTTAAAAACCTTCATCACGAGTTTGGCTCGTCAAAGTACGGCAGTTTGTTACGGGATGAAATCAATTTTCATTTTATTCCTGTGTCCCACAATAAATGCAGAACATTTTTATTTAGCAAGAAGATCCGCAGTCTGCTACTAAAAAATTTTAGTAAGTCATCTATTAAAGAAGGCAAATATGGCGGATATAAATAAATGTTTTAATTTTTGTCGTTTTCAAGGTCTTTCGAAGGTCATCGATGATTTTTAAATGGCGCCATACATGTATATTTTTAATTCGATACTGTTATATCTGCTGTGTCAGAACTAACAATTAGGAAAAGAGTGTCGTTTGACTTTATTACAAATAGACAGCGGATTTGTATAAAAAATAGAAATTGTCTACCTGAATTGTAACAAACTGGAGCGAAATATATATTTATCTTCTTTCTAAATGCGGTTAATAGTTCGAAGATAATGTAACAGTATTTTTAAATTCTTCCAACGTTTCGAATGTTTTAAATTACACCTACTAATTTTTGTCGAAAATACATAAAAAGCCCGCTATCTAATTATAAACAACCGATTATACGAACGGCAACTCGTACGCCGAGAAGTACAACTCTTTTTATCAGATTTGATTTTGGCGGTGGTTGTGTATTGTTCGGACGAGACGAGGGAAACAATTACTGACGGAGAAGGTCGCCGTGAAAGTGAGCGTGGCAGCCGGCGAAAATTGCAGCGAGATGGCGGCGGGGGACTGACGAAAAATACAGATGAATTGTTGTGTACACATACCGAAAAACACGAAACGATGGAAGGGTGAAGCAAGCAAGCAAGCAAGTCGACGGCCGTGGAGAAAGCAAGTACATAAGGGCGATATCGATTTCCCCATGGCCCCCGTCGGTCCTCCTATTTCGTCTCGTCGTTCTTTCTCCGGTCCTACGTTCTGGATTTACGCTAATGGTTGTTCAGACTGTACGGGATATCGTGGGATCGCATTACGCGCTCGAGCGACGAAGTATCTCGAGTCACGTAATTCCTCGAGACGGTCGCCAGATTTTTCTTCCAGCGTTCGAAACGCGCGAGTACAGAAAAATTATTCCCATACGCTCCCGCGAGTTCATTATACGGTGTGTTCTCTCTCCCATTAATAGCGCGCCACCCACGGAATATACAGGGTGAGTCTCGCAACGTGACGATCACGAGTAACTCGTAAGCTATTTGTTGTACAAAATAAAATGTTCAAACAAATGTTGAATGGTTCCTAAGGGAACCATCATTTATCATAAACTTCATTCCTATAATTAGGAATACCTTGGTGCGGATACCAGGTTAGTTTAGATTGTTGTCGATTCTTGTACTGAACAATTGCTGGTGTATACAGTCAAGGATAAAATTAAATGTACACCCTTTACAAATGAATAACT
>CM052194.1:15920529-15939760 GCA_028455805.1 Lasioglossum figueresi
CCTCAATACGAGAAAGAAAAATTTTGAAATTTTTTCAATGGTTGATATAATGCGACAAAGAAAAATGGGAAATTTTTCTAGCGCTGATTTCACCCGTTTAATGCAAGTAGTAGTACTTGCGTGCAAAGTGTCATAATTTTTTGAATTTAGTGGTTCGATAACTTCTATTATAAATCGTTGACAGAATATGATGCTAAATAAAAATTGTCTGCATCGATTGCGAGAAATAGAAACTGAATTGAATATTATTCCTTGCCTTAATGATTTTAATTGAGGAGAAGTCATATATTGACATCTTCGATTTTTCAAACTTTTTCAACAATTTTGATTTTCATCTACTCAATTTTGATATAAAAGCGTACAGATCCGCAGTCGAATGATGATTATAATGGAGCTCGATCAATACGTTGTAATTAGGAAAAACGTGTTTGTTTACCGTCAATTCATATCAGCAGTCTAATGATGATTATAATGGTGATCGATCAATAGGTTTTATTTAGGAAAAACGTGTTTGTTTATCAACATTTCAATTTTGCTATAAATGCATAAATATCCGCAGTCTAATGATGATTACAATGGTGCTCGATCAATACTTTCAATTTATGAAAAACATGTTTGTTTAACGTCATTTCAATTTTGCAATAAATGCATAAAAATCCGCAGTCTAATGATGATTACAATGGTGCTCGATCAATAGGTTCAATTTATGAAAAACGTGTTTGTTTAACGTCATTTCAATTTTGCAATAAATGCATAAAAATCCGCAGTCTAATGATGATCATACTGATGCCCGATCAACAGGTTTAATTTATAAAAAACGTGTTTGTTTAACGTCATTTCAATTATGCTATAAATGCGTAAAGATCCGTAGCCAAATGATGATCATTACGACGTTCGATCAATAGGTTTAATTTATGAAAAACGTGTTCGTTTAACGTCACTTGAGATATGTATAAAATTGTAATGCAGTATTCACTTTCTTCCGGATTCTAACAAGTGTGCGCAAATTCAAATAGCAGTAAAATTTGCGATACGTGCGATTATACTAATTCCTTCTGATGCCGAGATCCTCGAGTATTAGGAGAGCTGACAACGATCGAGCAGAAGTCGATAAAAGAACCACAATCGTTGGAAGTTGGTCGAGTCAACCTCCTCCTCTCGAATCCTCGTCGAAGTTTCCCGCTTGAGAATTGGTAGCGACGACCTCCGTACACTTTTTCCGTCAAAATTTCCCGAGCGATTCACACACACACGAAACACACGAAACACGCGACCATGGAGGTAACTGCTAGGCGAAACAGATCGAAGCATAACATCGAAAGTTTCATCGAAAAGAAGAAACCGCTCGATCGGTTTCAGCAGTTCCGCTTCCACGACTTCGAATCACGTCTTGCCTCTTTCCGTTGCTCCTTCCCTATCGTTCCGTAATTGTCGGCGATACTCTCATCGATAGATTGGGAATTTTAATGCTAAATGAAAATTTTGTACACCAATTGCAAGAAAGTGTACGCTTATTTTTGATTCAAATTACTGTTGTTCTCGACAAAACAAAATTTGTTGGAGAACGACAGAATCAGTGAAGAATTTCTCGATGATGAAAACATTTAATTCGCGTATGGACGCACTGATAATATTTTAACCAAACAAGAAATTATTATATTGGTTCCACTTTCGAAAATTCGTTCCGGAAAAGAGAGAGAGAGAGAGAGAGAGAGAGAGAGAGAGAGAGAGAGAGAGAGAAAGGAACTTTAAGTCCTTTAATTTCTCTACTCTTTCAAAATAATTGATAAAAACATGAAACAGATCCATAGTCTTATTCTAACCATTTGTACATAACAATAACTACATGTTTAAACGAAATGATTTAAATAGTTTGGAGAAGGTAGGAATACTTCAGTTAATGATTCAAAGAATTACACAATTTTCATAAAAATGAATTGAACTTTATGAAGAAGAATAAAAATTCTGGTACTCAAAGACTGCTTCAAAGGACAACTCTAAAAACTGCTTTTATACGCTAACCTGATTCGTGATTGTACACGGCTGAGAACATTTGGAAAATCGTCGAAATTCTTTGTGCGGCAAGTTATTTTATCGACTCTACATATATTCCATGTTAAAAGCCCGTGAGCGTCTTCTGATAACCACAATAGTGGTCTCTAAGTTAGGGAACATCGGCAGCAGAGAGGTAGCTATCGGCGAAAGAAAATTGAGGAAGCCAGGGAACTGTGGATCGGCGCGGAAAGTCGACGGGAAAAGCGATTTAGATACATCAGGATTGAAACTGAGGCCGTCGCTCCCTCGAGGAAGCAAATTTAGTTCGCGTCCTGACCATTTTCCGTAGCTGGCGAAGTTTCGTGTTCGGATTTACAATTGAAATTACTTTGCTCGTCGTCCACGGATTATTACTTTAAGCTGTACCCGTGAACATCGCTGATATTCCTTTTTCACGGTACTGAAGACCAGGCCCGAGTCGTTTCGTGTTCCCTCGTGTCATCAGGAAATTCTCTTCCTCGTAGTCGCTCTTCTAAATCCCATCACCACCTATTCGTTCCACTGTTAACTCTTCGAAGCTATCTTGGAATGCTAGTTCACTTTGGTACGCGTATAACTACGGTAAAGCCTCGATGTAAGAGAAACACTCGGGTCCGTGCTATTTCTTATATCCGATAGTTCTACTATTTCTTGGTGAAAACAGATCTTAGGAAATGGGGAAAGATGCAATAATTGGGTTAGTAATAATTAGGATATGATCAGAGTAGGTCTGGGTAGGAATCAGTGAGACAAAGAAAGAGACTGTAAGAAGGTATGGACCGAATGCGCGAATGAGATAAATTTGTAAAGTTAGGTTAAATTGTAAACCAAGTCACATCTCTTAGATGTAAGGCTGAAAATAAAGCAAATACAATACTATTTCTTGGTGAAGAACGTACAAACTTACTGCATATCATCAATTGAACCAGGCAACTGGTGCTCCAAGAGTGGAACACATAATGCATCCAGATCCACAGTCTAGTCATTAGTTACGTTCATTTTACTGTTGTATATTATGCTGATCCCATGACAAAACTTCTTTATTTTTCATTATTTTTTCATAGAACTTTGACTATCTTATTTGTGGAATTTTTCTGATTAAAATGACACTAAAGAGGATATAATTTAAACTGTATATTTAGTGGTTTAATTCAGACCTAGTGCTCCAACAGTGGATGATTTAGTGGTAGCCAATTCTACATCGTCCACTGTTGGAGCCTGAATTAAACCACTAAATATACAGTTTAAATTATATCGTGTTTAGTATCATTTTAATCAGAAAAATGCCACAAATAAGTTGGTGCAAGTTCCATGAAAAAATAATGAGAAATAAAGAAAGCATAATATAAAACAGTAAAAGGAACATAACTAATGACCAAACTGCGGATCTTTATGCATTTATGGGTTCTAAAAATTTTCTATCATGGAAAATAAAATTTTATTTGATATTCGAGTTTCTTAAAATTCGTTTTACATAAATTGCGAATTGCATGAACATCGGTAGTCTACCAACGACGAAACAATAAAAACAATTGTAGCTTGTGAAATAAATGAAATCTATAAAATCGTTGAAGTAAATGTTTATTTCATCGTTTCGTGCGACTGCAAAGGGATTAGAAACGGTAGACCAGCGTTTCATGTATTACATTGTACTTCATTAAATTTCACAGATGCAGTATTTTAGTTCGACCAAGCGCCACTTTGTTTGCATCGAACTTAATTACTGAAAGTCGTAATTGTTTACGAACAAACTTCACTGGGTTCCGGAAACGGATGTTCTCGGTAATTGGTGTTTCGCCTCTTCCCGAATATGTCAGCTTTCAAGTGCAAATTTTCGGAATCGCGGTTGCTCAAGTTCGAAATTTTGATTTTCGAACATCTGGTATTCAGTAGCGTCGAACGACGAGAAGAGAGCGAAGTTAATTGATCGACCGACGTCTCGAGGTACGCACGTTACACCATTACCGTGTGAAACCAGTTTAGTTTATTATTCATAGGTTAATGATAAATTGCTGTGAACTGCGAAATATTTGTCGAGAAAACGTGTCGTGAGAACGTCGTGCGTACAATGAATTATGATCGATGAACGACTGCTAAAGTATCCCAGTTTAGCACAGAATTCTTAGGTGAGAAAGGAGAATTAATGAAGCGACGTGTGAAGCGACGTGTTAAGCGAACGAAATCCGAACAAGCTGTGCAGACGATGAAGAAAGATTAATAAAATTTCGAAATATCATCGACATGATGCAAAGTTGCAAGAACTGTCCCCTAAGTCAGAGTT
The DNA here is from genome assembly GCA_028455805.1 of Lasioglossum figueresi. Classification (NCBI taxonomy): domain Eukaryota; kingdom Metazoa; phylum Arthropoda; class Insecta; order Hymenoptera; family Halictidae; genus Lasioglossum; species Lasioglossum figueresi. The sequence goes on from CM052194.1 coordinate 15,924,845, forward strand.
GATTTAGTTTATTGAGGGGTAAAGGTTACCCCTTCTCTACCAGCATCGGAATAGTCAAATGACATAGAAAGAGTAGAAGGGGAAGGTACTAGGTCTCCACCATAAATACTGATTTATGTTCCCTCACTACTCAAGGATTAGACAACGAAACAGTTTACAGTCATAAATAGTTTATATTACTAATATTAAATACTTTTTAGAAGGGGAAGATATTCGATCCCCACCATCAATCAGTTTCTTCCCCCACTAGTTAAGGACTAGACAACAAACAGTTTAAAGTCATAAATAGTTTATATTACTACAGTAAATTCTCTATAATCGCAAAAGCCTCGAGGAGGTTCGTTTGCAGAGTTCGTAGACGGGCACTGTTTGTTTGAGCTTCAAAGACCGAGCCGAACGTAGAAGAGGACAGCGTTACTCTTTCTTTCCCATACGCTGTTCTTTCTTGCGTCCGAAACTTTCATCGTCGATTAAACCACTAAAGACAGTCGAAATTATATCCTGTTTGGTATTATTTTAATCAGAAAAATGCCACAAATATATTGGTGCATGTTTCATATAAAAATAAATAATAATACAACAATTTTTATACTGGTATTATATTGCGAGGACGCGCGGACCTTTGAACTGTGCAGGCGACAGCGACTCTCCGCGTCGCATTACTAGTGGTTCACACCGATATACCCGAGACGAGATCAGATTATTACAGTGGAGGGGATATTTTTTTTGCATTTATCGTGTTCCACCTTTTTGCAATTATACAGGGTGCGGCACCTAAAACAGGTCACCTGAATAAATCGCTTGCTTTTGAACATAGAAAAAAAAGGATCAGACCAAACTTACTTGATATCGAGGAGCTCGTAATCTGATGTCATTAATTTTTTTTTAGGTAGACACGTCAAGGAGATACGAAGGTCAACTCTGTTTTTTTAAATGGAACGATATGGTTTTTTATTTACATTCTGATAGTGTATTTCAAGACGAATACAATGACCTATTAGGAAGGTCATTCGAGGTCACGCAAGGTCAACTGCAATAGAAAATAAAATGTCTCAAAGCACTCTTCAAATACTTTTGTGTCTTCTCTGGTTGTTGGCATACTGCTCTTCTAAGTATTGGTAAGTGTCGCAGAACATAAATAAACATACCATCGCATCGTATGCTTACCTGTATCCAGAAATGTTATTAGTAGTTTGACTACCGACCAGAGTACGGCTTCGAAATATTCAATCCGAGTGTTCAATTTTCAAGAATGCGTTATACAATAGCAGAGAAAGTGGAAATGGTTATCATTTATGGTGAATGTCATAGAATTATGAGGAAAGCGGTACGCGTGTATGGTGAAAGATTTACCGATCGTAATAGTCCTTCGCTTTCTGTCTTTGCAAACATTATAAAAAAGTTTCGAGAAACTGGAAATGTGGATAAGAAAAAACGCACTCGAGCCAAAAAAGCAACCGATGATGGAAACACGATAAACATTGTAGCAAGTGTAATACAAAATCCACATGTTGGTACGAGGCAACTTGAACGCGAGAGTGGCATCGGTCAACGAAGTATTTTGCGAATACTTAAAGTTAACAAATTTCACCCATTCCACATTTCACTGCATCAACAATTAAGTGAAAATGATTTTCAAAAACGTTTACAGTTTTGCGAATGGGGCATACGGAAACTGCAAGACGATCAAATGTTCTTGAATAAAATTTTGTTTACGGATGAGGCCACATTTACAAACCACGGACAAGTTAACTATCGCAACATGCATTACTGGTCAGTAGATAATCCACGATGGCTACGAGAAGTGGACAAGCAGAGACCTTGGTCTGTCAACGTCTGGTGCGGCCTTCTTCGTAATAAAATAATTGGTCCATATTTCATCGATGGAACGCTAAATAGTCATAAATACGAGAGAATCTTAAAAGACGTTTTGCCAGAATTGTTAGAGGACATTTCACTGGACATGCGACAGTCCATGTGGTTCCAACAAGACGGATGTCCTGCTCGTTCAGCTCGAAATGTTACAGAATTACTGAACAGGACATTTAAAGGTCGTTGGATTGGTCGATCAGGAAGTAATAAATGGCCAGCACGTTCCCCAGACCTGACACCGCTAGATTTTTATTCGTGGGGAAAATTGAAGGAACAAGTGTACCGCGAAAAACCAACAACCACAGTTGATATGCAAGAACGTATAAAAAGAGCTTGCTCTGTAATAGATACAACTGAAATTTGTCAGGCAGTATCATCGGTATTGCAACGTTTTAGATTATGTCTCAGTGTTCAAGATCGACATTTTTAACACTTGAAGTAGCAGCGAATACGTACATAACACGTTACATGTAAATCGTCGTAGCGTTCGAAGAGTGCTTTGAGACATTTTATTTTCTATTGCAGTTGACCTTGCGTGACCTTGAATGACCTTCATAATAGGTCATTGTATTCGTCTTGAAATACACTATCAGAATGTAAATAAAAAATCATAACGTTTTATTTAAAAAAACAGAGTTGACCTTCGTATCTCCTTGACGTCTCCACCTATAAAAAAATTAATGACATCAGATTACGAGCCCCTCGATATCAAGTAAGTTTGGTCCGATCCTTTTTTTTCTATCTTCAAAAGCAAGCGATTTATTCAGGTGACCTGTTTTAGGTGCCGCACCCTGTATACTGTTATATTAACTGTAATATTAAATACCTTTTAGCATGAAGAGTGGAGTGATATCGACCTCAATGGTTCATTAATGATTGAACGCCAATGACAATGAGTTCGGAAATTAATTAATAATATCAAAAACGATTACCCCCTCTATACCAGTACCGGATTAGTCATGTGACGTAGACGTAGAAGGTACTCGACCCCCACCATTCAAAGATTAGACAACGAAACAGTTTATAGTCATAAATAGTTTATATTACTAATATTAAATACCTCTCAGCATGAAAACTGGAACGGTATCGGCCTCAATGGTTCATTAACGTTTAAACCCCAATTACAATGAGTTCGGAAATTAATTCATAATATCGAAAACGGTTTACTTCTACTGTTCGATCGTATTACGAACGTTGGGAATGATTCCTGTCAATTTTGCAAGAACGGTAGACAGACGGGTATAAATGTACGATTCAATTTGGTTTGCAATTCAAGTGAAGTCAGGAGAGCTGTCTAAATTGGAACGAGAGCTAATGAAACGGAATGAACGAAGTTACAGATAAAGGAGAACGAAAGAAGACATTATGATTTGCAATCGGGATCGTAAAAGTTTCTCGTTGCTCGCGATACTCGAGCAGAGTAGTCGAAAAAAGAACGGCGGTGGCTGTTTAAATTGAACGAGCGGAAAGCTGTACAAACTGACTCGGTTACTTCTTCCATTCCTGTCCAGCTTGCGTAGATGTTCGAGGTAATAAAAGTAAGCTCTGCAAAGACGATATTGAAGTGGACATAATATTGAGGGGACGTTTCGTGAGTTTCGTTGCAATGAAAAAAGTGTAGCTAGACAGTATTAAATGAGAGGTGCGTGCAAGCAGCACGCAGAAGCTAATGGCAACTATGCTCGATGAACAGAGACCAATACTTGTCATCCGAAACCCGCACAATCCGATATTGGTCACTCAAAACTCGTAAAACCCGATAGCGGTCGGATCGAAATTGTATGAGTTAATACTGATCACGTCGGTTCTCAGCGAGCGAGAATCAGAGACTGCCATACTCGACGCACATAAGTCCAAACGCTCTTAAATTTAGCGTCGCTCATAAACGGGTGACCATCGATCATTCAAATTTAGAATTAAAAATATGCTAGATGGAACGTTTCAAATATTATCACTGGACTGCGGATGTTTATGCAATTCTCAGTATTTATAGACAAATTTTCAGAAAGCGGCACGAAATAAAATCCTATTTTCGATGGGAACAGCCTTTGTAGATCCGAAACAAATAAAAATCTTACTGAATTCTATCGTACTTTATATTCTAGCAGTTTTTGAAAATTTTCATGAGCCATAATTGCAAAGGCAATCTGATTGAAAGGAGATCACAAGGTCACCTGTATTTTTTTAAATGAAACTACCCTCTGTTAAACAACTACGACGATGGTCCCTTTTATAAGGAATTCAGTGACTATAATTACTCAAGGGTATTCAATGTCACAGGCAGAAGAATCTTAGGAAGAATAATCTTGATAAATTTTGTACGTTTCCTCTGTCTGTGACCTTGAATGATCTTAATGAATTATAATCGCTCAATGCCTAATAAAAGGGACTATCATCGTAGGTCTTTAAAAAATGAAGATGATTTAGGAATTCAGTGACTATAATTACTCGAGGCCATTCAATGTCACAGGCAGAGGAATGTTAGCAAAAAATAATCATACATTTTGTATATTTCCTGTGTCTGTGACCTTGAATGACATTAAGTAATTATAGTCAGTGAATCCCTAATGAAAGGGACCATCATCGTAGATGTCTAAGGAATGGTGGACAGTTTAAAAAAATTAAGGTGACCTTGAGATTCCTAAAGAAAACAGAAACAAAGATGTCTGAATTTCACGACAGTTTCGAACGGTGTAAGATGTTCTAGAAGTGTTTGCCGTACGATGATCGTCAACCAGGTTCACTACAACGCAAAGATGCCTAATAAGAGGTGGTCCGTTTAAAAAAATGAAGGTGACCTTTGAGATCTCTATAAAAAAGACAAAGACGGCTGAGTTTCACGACAGTTTCGAACGGTGTAAGATGTCCTGGAAGTGTCTGCTGTACGATGATCGTCGGCCAGGTTCATTACAACGCAAAGATGCCTAAGAAGGGTTCGTCCGTTTAAAAAAATTAAGGTAACCTTGAAATCTCTACAAAAAAAACAACGATGTCTGAATTTCACGACAGTTTCGAACGGCGTAAGATGTTCTAGAAGTGTTTGCTGTACGATGATCGTCAACCAGGTTCGCTACAACGCAAAGATGCCTAATAAGAGGTGGTCCGTTTAAAAAAATGAAGGTGACCTTTGAGATCTCCATAAAAAAGACAAAAGTGTCTGAGTTACACGACAGTTTTGGACGATGTAAGATGTCCTGGAAGTGTCTGCTGTACGATTATCGCCAGCTAGGTTCATTACAACGCAAAGATGCCGAAGAAGGGTTGATCCGTTTAAAAAAAATTAAGGTGACGTTGAGATTCCTAAAGAAAACAGAAACAAAGATGTTTGAGTTTCATGACAATTTCGAACGGTGTAAGATCTTCTAGAAGTGTTTGCCGTACGATGATCGTCAACCAGGTTCGCTACAACGTAAAGATGCCTAATAAGAGGTGGTCCGTTTAAAAAAATGAAGGTGACCTTTGAGATCATCTATAAAAAAGACAAAGATGTCTGAGTTACACGACAGTTTCGAACGGTGTAAGATGTCCTGGAAGTGTCTGCTGTACGATGATCGTCGGGCAGGTTCATTACAACGCAAAGATGCCGAAGAAGGGTTGATCCGTTTAAAAAAAATTAAGGTAACCTTGAAATCTCAATAAAAAAAACAACGATGTCTGAATTTCACGACAGTTTCGAACGGTGTAAGATGTTCTAGAAGTGTTTGCCGTACGATGATCGTCAACCAGGTTCGCTACAACGCAAAGATGCCTAATAAGAGGTGATCCGTTTAAAAAAATGAAGGTGACCTTTGAGATCTCTATAAAAAAGACAAAAGTGTCTGAGTTACACGACAGTTTTGGACGATGTAAGATGTCCTGGGAGTGTCTGCTGTGCGATGATCGTCGGCCAGGTTCATCACAACTGAACAAAGCCCGCCATTGCCCTTCCCTGTCGAAACACAAGGGCGCGTGTCCGCGAACTTTCGAAACGACTAAATAACAGCGATATAGTCTGGTCGCCATAAGTTTCTCGCATTCCCGCGTTGAAATGTCTCTTCCGTCCAGTGACGAGGGTAGTTTCTGAATGCAAGCGGTGGGAGGGCGAGTGGCTAGGTACGAATCAGTTTCCGCGGAGTTTATATTCATAACGAATAAGTTATTCAGCCCGACTGGGGTGTGCCCATCGCGATGTATACGTAGGCTCGTCACGTTGTCTCGCATTATCCACATAATCGGAGAACGTGCCAACGAGTGAGCCATGCTTCTCGTCTCGCGTCCCCGCTGCTGTTGCTTCCACCATCTACGAGCTACCCTTCAGACTGTCTGGGGATCCGTGTACAAACCTGGGATACTTGAACGATAATTTTCCCAGTGACTGACAGGCTCTCGCGGTCTACCAACCACGGAACTATCCCCGTATTCCCTACCCCACCGTTCCCTTTCCATGGCGATTCTTTGTTTTTTATATTCGAGACAGAGTATTAAGCTATTTGCGTTGAACGAATCCGGAACGTTTTGTTTTTTGACAGGGTTCGGCTTGACATTTCGCGATAAAACTCGATCGATATTGTCCCCGCCGAGAGACCCCCACTCTGCCCTCCCGCCGAATATTATTTTTCTCTCTCTCTCTCATTTCGGAGCTATCTGTTGGCCCGGAGGAGGGAAAATATATATATACAATATATAATAATTAGTGAATCTTTATGAGAAATAAAAATTTTCTACGTGAATTGCAACAGTCTGGAGTGATATAGAAATTTGTTTTCTTCCTTAATATATTTAACTATTCTAATATTAATGTACTACCTTAATTTATGTAACTCTTCTAATATTAATAGCCTATCTTAATATATTTAACTGTTCTAATGTTTTTATTGTTCTGAATTACACCTACTCATTTTCAGAAGTGTCTTTAAAAACTTAGAAATAATTAAGTAATTAGAACATAGAAGTGTTTAGCTATTTCAACTCGAACTTTAAACATTTCTTTCGACCCAAAATATTTTAAATTTTATAGATATATTTAATAATGTAAAGAATATTTAGAATAATGGCACAACAATTTTTAGTGGCGCCTCAGAATCTAAGGGTTAAAGTTTTTTTATTGTTTCATTTTAGAATTTACCTTCCACCATTTTTCCTCCGATTACGTTAAACGAACAACACGGAGGAACGTAAACAATATTCGCGCGAATCAGTGGAGCGAATATTGCGCCCGAAAATGCAACATTATACGAAAATCGTTTGGCCTGTATGTGCATGCTGGTACCAATTTTTACGGATGATATTATAAAAACAAGATGAAGGAAAAATTTGTAATTCCAGTCTTCATATATATATATAACTTTTCAATCAAATATTATCGTATAATAGCAACATCTAATCTAGATAAAACAATTAAATCAAGCTTGTATTCTTTGACCCTTTTGTAATCAACCAAAATCCATAGATTATTTAAAACCTTTCTGTATTTAACACATGTTTGCTACATCTGATCAAGATAAAACAATTAAATCAAGCTTGTATTCTTTAACCCTTGTGTAGTCATCCAAAATGTATAGATTATTTAAAACCTGCCGGTATTTAACACATGTTTGCTACATCTGATCAAGATAAAACAATTAAATCAAGTTATATTCTTTGACCCTTGCGTAGTGAACCAAAATGTATAGATTATTAAAACCCTTTCTGTATTTAACACATGTTTGCTACATCTGATCAAGATAAAACAATTAAATCAAGTTATATTCTTTGTCCCTTGCGTAGTGAACCAAAATGTATAGATTATCGAAAACTTTTCTGTATTTAATACATGTTTGCTACATCTGATCAAGATAAAACAATTAAATCAAGTTGTATTCTTTGACCCTTGTGTAGTGAACCAAAATGTATAGATTATTTAAAACTTTTCTGTATTTAATACATGTTTGCTACATCTGATCAAGATAAAACAATTAAATCAAGCTTGTATTCTTTAACCCTTGTGTAGTCATGCAAAATGTATAGATTATTTAAAATCTTTCTGTATTTAACACATGTTTGCTACATCTGATGAAGATAAAACAATTAAATCAAGTTGTATACTTTGACCCTTGTGTAGTGAACCAAAATGTATAGATTATTTAAAACTTTTCTGTATTTAGTACATGTTTGTTACATCTGATCAAGATGAAACAATTAAATCAAGCTTGTACTCTTTAACCCTTGCGTAGTCAACCAAAATGTATAGATTAATTAAATCCTTTCTGTATTCAACACATGTTTGCACAACTTTTCATTATAAGACTATAAATTAATATATTAGCGAGTAAAGGATGGATATTTTGAGAAATTTTGAAATATATTTTAGAGGAACATTAACAAATTGTTGAAAGAAATACCGTAAATGGGTACCCGGTTGCCTGCACAACGGTTAATTACCATTTTGTTGAGGATAAGTAAGCGTCGGGAGTGTACCTACGACGATTTGCATTATTTCTGGGTTGGGTTTGACACGGTTTCGACACAACAAGGATCGACTGAACCCAAGAGAGTTTGCGTGTGCCGGCTCCACCACAGAAACATAGTGAACCTGCGAGGTCCCCAGACCGAGCAACCTCTTGTCTGGAGACCTCAGTGTCTCTGGTATCAAACCGCGGTGGGTCCTCGTTCTTCAATTTCCCCTTGGTTGGTACACGCAAGACATCGGAACTGTTTTATCTACTTATACCCAATTTGGCTGAACGTTCCGGCAGACAAAGGTTGATTAAAGGTTTGCTTAGCCATTAAAATATTCCATTAACAGTGGCTGTTCCAGTGTGCGTCTCGGTGCGCGTAGGTGAGATCAGGTGAGGCTCGGCAAGAAAGTGGAGAAGATAAGCCGAAGACTGCGGGGCGGCGGATGAAGATAGGGGTAGGAAGGATGGAAGGACGGTGAAGGAACCTTATTAAGGGTGTCTGTTCCGCCCCCTCGAGCGCTTAAATTTCAAACTGTCGCTCGACGAAACACGGCGACGTCGTTAAGGCTCGACCGTCGAGATTAAAGGCTTTCGAGATTCGAGAGATTTAAAGTCTGGAATTGTCCGCAATTAGTGCGAAACGGTAGGAGAGAGAAAAAGAGAGAGAGAGGACAGTGGCCGGGAGGACAGCTGGACCGACAGGGGATACGGGGGTTGGATAGGAGAGGGCGAGTGGGTGGTTTAGGGGGTGGCAGAGAGAACGGTAAGCTCCTTCAGGGAACTACAGAGAGCTTCCTGCAAGAAGCGAAAGAAGAACCGGCTGAACGTTAACGAGAGAGGTCTTAAGATGCGTCGCGATCATTATCGACGTTCTTCATTGTCTGAGCGATGTCGCCTTTTCCTCGCCCATCCACTCCCCCTCGGACAAAAGTATTGTTCTTCCGGATGCAAATAAGAAAGATGCATCTCAGACGGACGCTCGCTCGCGTCTACTATACTCTGGTTAGTATAGTTTTCGCGTTATTATAGCCTAGGTATGTTCTTGGATTGATACATTTCACTGTTGGAACTTATTTCATAAATGAAGAATAAAATAGATCTATTATTTCTTTAGAAGGAAGTACCCTTGACCTGTATATACATTGTATCTACAGTCAATATTAGACTGCGGATGTTTACGCAATTCTCAATGTTTGCAGACAAACTTTAAGAAAGCGGTACTATATAAATAGCCTAGGTATGTTCATGGATTTCTCCAGTTCACTGTTGGAATTTGTTTCATAAATGAAGAACAAAATTCATGTATTATTTCTTTAGAAGGAAGTACCCTTGACCTGTATATACATTGTATCTACAATCGATTTAGACTGCGGATGTTTATGCAATTCTCAATTTTTGCAGACATACTTTAACACTAGGTTTACGGAGCTCTAGAAATAACTATTTCACATTATTTTATAAACGTAACAAGTATGTGCCTATTCAAATTGTTGGCCATCTTTCCAAAAATGTATACCCAACGAAATAAATTTGGTAAATAATTCTTCAGGGAAGCATCTTCGCAATCGTAATAATCGCAAATTAAACATACCAGGACCCGTCATTTTGACGGGTCCCGTAAACCTAGTGTTAAGAAAGCGGTACCAAATAAATAGCCTAGGTATGTTCTTGGATTTCTCCATTTCACTGTTTAAATTTGTTTCATAAATGAAGAATAAAATAGATCTATTATTTCTTTAGAAGGAAGTACCCTCGACCTGTACATACATTGTATCTACAGTCAATATTAGACTGCGGATGTTCATACAATTCTCAATTCTTGCAGACAAACTTTAAGAAAGCGGTATCAAATAAATAGCCTAGGTATGTTCTTGGATTTCTCCATTTCACTGTTGGAATTTGTTTCATAAATGAAGAACAAAATAGATCTATTATTTCTTTAGAAGAAAGTACCCTCGAACTGTATATACATTGTATCTACAGTCAATATTAGACTGCGGATGTTCATACAATTCTCAATTTTTGCAGACAAACTTTAAGAAAGCGGTATCAAATAAATAGCCTAGGTATGTTCTTGGATTTCTCCATTTCACTGTTGGAATTTGTTCCATAAATGAAGAACAAAATTGATCTATTATTTCTTTAGAAGGAAGTACCCTTGACCTGTATATACATTGTATCAACAGTCAATATTAGACTGCGGATGTTCATACAATTTTCAATTTTTACAGACAAACTTTAAGAAAGCGGTACCAAATAAAATGCTATTTTCATTGGCAATAGCGCTTTCAGATCCAAGATAAATAAAAATTGTATTCAATTCTGTTGAATTTAATACTCCAGCATTTTTTGAAAATTTTTATGAGTCGTAAGTGCACAAACATCCGCAGTCTAGTTGCATTGTATGCTGACCGTTGCTCTTCGGTTTTTGACCTGAGCGTTACTCATTCCCGACGTTTTAATAAATTGATAGTTTTTCCCACAAAGACTGTGCTTTTTACATACACATAATTCGATAGACACCGTGCTGACAAGTCATTAGAGTGCCGAGAGCAACTCGCGGGAGTTTTACTCTCGAATGGACACGTAGCTATGATGATCGCGGGAGCGTCGTTTGCCCTGGCACCCGAGATCAACCCCTGGTACCCGAGGATCAACCCTTGGTACCCGAGGATCAACCCCTAGCACACCGAGCTTGTTTTGATACAACCCCAGATATGTTCAGCACACGCTATTGGAGTTTTTGAAAACAGAACGTTGTCTTCCGAAGAGAAACAATTGGGATTATGTTCTTTTATGCGAATAAAGATGGTGTTGGTATTATTAAACAGTTTAGTTTCCATATAGGCACTATTTTTGAGCTGATTAAAATTATTTGAATAAATGATCAGTGTTCTGGTATAATCGATATTTATTCGCGAGTAGAAGTGCAAAGTAATTGTAAAAATACTCGTTAAACATCTGAACCGTTTTCAATTCACTGGGTACGGTGAATAACTGCTAATTATGTTCATCCTCGTACCCTCATTTTAATATATACACCCACGCGAGCCATTATCAAATTCGGTATAATAGTCTAGGAGCAAATGTTTCCTAGCATAAAAACGCGGAAATTCTTTTGCGTACGAATTTCGCGCGAGTGGGTTTTAATGAGAGCTTTTTTGCGAGAGAATGTTCTTCGGGATAGTCTTTAAAAGAACGACCACTGCGGTGTGTTTTAATGTGCGTGCGTGAAGGAGACATCGTTAATTCTTATATGAATTACAGAACTCGTATAAGACTTATGTTTTGTCCATATAGTAGACAATTTTGCCTACGGTGTTGCTAAATATTTGTAATTTTAGAATGTCAATTTTTCATATAATAAATAACAAAGATTCTGTGTAATTTTTAATTCAATAATTGATCGACCAGCGTTAAAATCCAGCGATTACGGCGGACAATCGTCACGAAAATATCATTTCAACCACGTGCGTAGAACGTAATGCAACAAACTTGCACAAACCCTCCAAGTACAGCAGAAATAAACAGGAAAAACAAACTGCTGCCATAAGTTCAACATTCTTACATAAATCGTAAACCACAACAATAAGATCACTTGCGTCGAACAAACATAAACTCCCCGATAAAGATAAACTCCTCCAAAAACTTGTCAATGGAATATCAAGTTAAAACGAAACCCAACGCACGCGAACAAAAAATTAGTTCAACACAACGCGCGAATTGCTCTCGTAAGAATCACAATCATCCGAGACTGTACCCACCGAAAATTCGTGCTACAATCAAAATCCATTGTAACAATCTCTATGCACAAGAATCATCTCCTCGAGAATCCTCGCAGGGAGCACGTTACTTTCGATTACCGAAGAATCGCCATAATCACAGTTCATTCATAACGATCTCTACAGCCAGCCTCCAACAACCTCGCGACCGTCGTACCCGGAAGTCACGTCCGAGCGGAGCACGGGTGGCAGACCAAACGAGCCGGGGTTGAACCGTGTCACGTATGTGTGCATTGTGTATCGCGGGTGTGCCGGTCGACACGAACTGTTTTCACGCATGAATCACTCACAGCGTCTGAAGAGACGGGGCTCGTGTGCTTAGCAGAGGTACAGACGGAGTACAACATAGCTCGGCGATTCGTATCACACATTCGATTTACACGAGCGGATCACGTGCTCGCCGGTAATCTGGCTGATACGCGGGATTGAAAGGAAACTTTTCGATAGCACGACATCAGCCCAGAGAAGCTTGTAATTGCTCGTCGAACCCACAGTAGGGAGCATAGGAACAACGGGCTCTATGTCCAGTTAGATTACGCCAGGTGTATGACGACCATCGTCGTCACACAGAACTGAGAAATAAAGTGCACCTTCCGCCAGGTGTACCTCCGTCAGGTAGACAACAGTCTTTAGAAGGAAGTCAGCCTACAGAGGTTTGTAATTGCTCGTCGAACCCACTGCAGGGAGCACAGGAGCAACGAGCTCTATGTCCATTTACATTACGGCAAGTGTACGACGACGATCGTCGTCACAGAGAAACAAGGTGCACCTTCCACCAGGTGTACCGTCAGGTAACCGACAGTCTTTAGAAGGAAGTCAGCTTAGAGAAGCTTGTAATCGCTCGTCGAACCCACTGTAGGGAGCACAGGAGCAACGGGCTCTATGTCCAGTTAGATTACGGCAGGTGTATGACGACCATCGTCGTCACATAGAACTGAGAAATAAAGTGCACCTTCCACCAGGTGTACCTCCGTCAGGTAGACAACAGTCTTTAGAAGGAAGTCAGGCTACAGAGGTTTGTAATTGCTCGTCGAACCCACTGTAGGGAGCACAGGAGCAACGGGCTCTATGTCCATTTACATTACGGCAGGTGTACGACGACGATCGTCGTCACAGAGAAACAAGGTGCACCTTCCACCAGAAGTACCGTCAGGTAGACGACAGTCTTTAGAAAGAAGTCAGCCTAGAGAAGGTTGTAATCGCTCGTAATCGCTCGTCGAACCCACTGTAGGGAGCACGGGAGCAACGGGCTCCATGTCCATTTAGATTACGGCAGATGTATGACGATCATCGTCGTCACAGAGAACTAAGAAACAAGGTGTCCACCAGGTGTACCGTCAGGTAGACGACAGTCTCGAGAGGGAAGGTAGCGCGGTCGAAGCTGGAAGAGTCCTTGGTGGTTGTGCGAAAGGGGACACTGTGGAAAGAGTACACCGAGCACAGACTTACCGACGAAAATTAGGCATCGGGCCAGCATGGTTCGATCCTGTCCTTGGACCTGGGTCAACCTTGTACTCGGCGGAGACGCGGGCCGAAGACGAAGCGTGCTGGTCGCCGGGTGCACGTCCACACCGTAGCGCCGGTCCTCGTTGTTGCCCGCTCGTCGATCACGGTTTCCTCGTGTACTCGTTCTCCTCTCGCTCGCGAAACCCGACGTGTTTCACGCTCGCCGGATGAGGATCGCGCGACAAGCAACCGGCTCTCTCGACGGTCGACGGTCGACGACCGGAGCCAGGCTAGATGGTCGGTGCACCGTCGGTCCTCGGCGTCGATGACACGGTGCAGCCGACCGCGAAACTGCACGCGGCGGCGACGATCAAAAAGAAGTCCGGCAGAAAACGCGGCGCGTCCACCCTCGCGAAAGTCTGTGGCCTCCGGCACCGCCGGCCACGACTGATCGTGCCGGAGAACCCCCGCGAGTACAGCCGCGCATGCGTCCCAACCCTCTCTTCTCGCACGTACCCTCTCCGGTTCTCTACCCTCTCCCCTCTACACCCTTTAATATCGGCCCTCTTGCTCGAGCGCGAACCTCGCCGTGTCGTAGGGGTTGGAAAGGGTAGCTGCAGGTGCCACAAAGAATGAAAGGGAGGACGTACGCTGCGCGGCCGTCGCACGCATCCACCATTCGGAGATGTTCCTGGTGCGTTATACTTTTGTTTCGTTGCCTCTCTCCCTCTCTCATACCACTTTACTTTTTCTCCTTTCTCTTCTTCTTCCTCTTCTTCATCCTCCTCTTCTTCTGCCGGTGCTCCTTTTCTTTCGATTTTTCTACCTTTACCCGCCGGTGTCTCCTTTTTTCTAAGGATATTGTTCAAATGTGAATGATAGGCAAGATGCGCCACGCTGATGGAAACTGTGCTAATACCTGCGTTTTTTTCATTTGTTCCACATGGAAAACTGAATTCTGGACTGTCGTGCGGGATGGTTCTCATGCGTTATACTCTTCTGCTTCTTCTTCTTCTTCTTCTGTTGGTACACCTTTTACTTTCCTCTTGATTTTTCAACCTTCAGCCGCGTGCCTCTCCTTCTACAGATATTGTTAATACGTGAACGATAGGAAAGATGTGTGATGCTGACAGGAAAGATGTGTGACGCCGATACGAGAGTTATGTGATGCCGATAGGAAAGATGTGTGATGCCGATAGGAAAGTTGTGTGATGCCGATAGGAAAGTTGTGTGATGCCGATAGGAAAGATGTGTGATGCTGATAGGAAAGATGTGTGATGCCGATAGGAAAGATGTGTGATGCCGATAGGAAAGATGTGTGATGCCGATAGGAAAGAGTTGTGATGCCGATAAGAAAGTTATGTGTTGCCGATAGGAAAGATTTGTGATGCTGACAGGAA